>JAJVSH010000011.1:2187978-2235478 GCA_021460005.1 Tetramorium alpestre
ATATATTATATGTTATATATATAGGCGACAAAGATTAGAAANTTATTTAATTTCTTACAGGTATATATGTATAAATATATATATATTAGAAATCAGATAAACTTTTAATCTTTGACAAATGAAGATTCTTAAATTCGCTTTTGTTTTCTTCCAGCTTTTAATCAGATGCATTTTGCTATGCGCTAATTGAAAGAGTTAAAAATCGTGTAAAAAAATCCTAGTAGCACATGTTGGTTTTTTTATACGTTTCCTCTAATCGTTTTTAATATTTTAAATACGTTTAGGAAATGTATATAATCAATCATGTGCTATCTAGGAATTTTGAAAATTAGGTTTCGAATTTCGAAGATTAGGTCTTGAATTTCGAAGACTTGATCTTGAAAATCTTATTAAAAAAATACATTAGATTTGTCTTACAGAACAGATTTTTGCATATTTTTAATGGTATCTTTAATTATTCAATTGGTTCACGCATACATCTAAAACTTATTCAACTTTTGCACGAAACAAGTACAAAGGGTTTTTCATTGACCACGACTACAACGGGTAATTTCGGAAATGTTCTCAATTTCAGTTCCTCGCGATATTGAATGTTGCGGCCGTTTTTCAAGATTTTACGCTCCATTTAAAAATTAGAAAAAATAAGGACTCAAATGCCTCCTACTGCATTACTTTCGCAAGCTTCTCTCTAGCAGCGCATCTCAGAATTGTTAGTTAACGTTTTTAGAAATAAACAAAGATTTGTCGCACATATTTTTCGATATTAAAGCTTGTTTAAGTGAGACAAAGGGCTCAATAAATTATGTAGAATAAGAAGACATAATGATAGCAAAGTAGTGTCAAAATGTCTCCAAAATGATTATTAAAAGTCATTTTAACACTATTTCAACGTCATCTTGACGTCATGGGCCCTTGTTCTGTTTGGATAAATAACACTGATTATTGGTTATCTATTCATTTAGCGAGGGGAACGATGAAAATTTACCACACACCATCGGTATGCGTGGCCAAGCCTTTCCGAATATAAGTCTGGTGTACACCGCTCTCTTGTACGCGAATGATTAAAAAAAAGAAGAGAGAAAGAGAAAGAGAGAGATCATGTAAATCTAATATTTCGTAATTCGTTCAAGCATCTTCGAATTTGTATGATATTTCTATACTGGCACAATGTATGTAATAAACTGTCGAACAAAAGTATTGTCATGAGGTTCCCTTACTCCGAGTGCTTTCCAGTTATTTTTAAACAAACGTATTACATTTCGGAAACGAACTTCACTTAATATCTTAATATAATATCTTTGATAAAAATTTACGTACTTGGTAACGATCGCTCATCCGTCGCATCTCATCGATCGACTCCGGATCTGCGGTGAGATGATCTGTGAGGTATCCTCCGAATTGATTCGCGGCGCTCCGAATGACAAAATTCAACTGTCTCGGCGCGTAACGCGATGCCCACTTACGGTCGCACGGAATAATTTTGAAATTCACTGGCGCTCGAGGTATCGCGATAACGATTGTGCCGCACGTAAAGTACGCCACAACGGGCGCGTCCGATGCGGGAGAGACGACTTTAACGATCCTTGATTCTCGTGCGCGAGACGCGGCCTTTGGAAAACGAGAAAATGGCTGCAACGACTTGAACATCGTTCGTCTTGTCGCGCGTTCTACGGCCGACCGCGATTCGAAATCGATAATCGCAATTATCGATCTCGCGATTGTCGATATAATCGCGTCTGTAGCGCCGCGTAGCAGCGAGAAACTGATGTCTTTATTATTACACTTCAGTCGGTTCCGATAGGTTTCCGACGGTGTGTAGAGGAATTTTGTGAAAGATTTTTGAGGATTGTTTTTCTTGGTTGTTAATAACGATAATCGTGTAAATATGGATAATGATAAGAGCACCATGATCGCTGTTTTGCAGCTTTTGAAGAAGTACAATTTGAAAGTAAGTCAGAAGATTACTTTTTTTTTACTTTTAGACGCGCGTCAGAAAACCTAACCTACGTTTGTCGGCGTTGTTATGTTAGAATTGTTAGAAATACCTATAAAGTACTTTTTTATCGCTAGACTGCACTAGAATTTCTTTATTTTTCTTGCTCTCACCAAATTTTAAGTATATATACTTATTTTACTTTGAGTACGAGAGTTCACTTTAAGCACATTAATGCCTATTTTTTTCCAATGTAAATTAACTTTAATCTCACAGTCAGTTTAATTTACTTTTTATCTTTTTCTGATTTTAAAAAATTAGAAGAAGAAAAAGTAAATTAAACCTATTAAGATTAATCAGCGATGGTAGAAATGGACATTATTCAGTTATAAAAAAGAACAGATCTATATAATAAATAGATATCGTCACACATATGATTGGAAATAAATGCTATGTAATATTTGTTGCTTTATATTTTTAGGGAACTGAGGAATTGTTTAGAAAGGAAGCTAATCTCACTGATGTCTCTATCGACGACGCTCAGCAATCTGATTCCGATGTGACTAGCGTGCTTTCTGCTTACAAAAGTGAAGGAGACCCTGCGCAATATGAGAAAGCATACGGTGAATTGAAAAAGTTTGTAGAAGGAGCTCTGGACATTTATAAGGTGAGCCAAAGTTACCATTGACATATAATAAGTATTTATTATTAAGTATAACAATACAATAGGTACAATTTTATTATATTTATTTTATATAATATTATGTGACATAATAATTTATATATATTAATATGTATATGTATATGATGATAGCATGAGCTGGGAACTATATTGTATCCGGTTTTGGTGCACATGTATTTGGAATTGGTTTATAACAATCATTCCAAAGAGGCAAAGCAACTTATGGAGAAGTTCAGTGGAAAGTTAGAAGAGTATTATCAGGATGACTTGAAGAGATTGTCCAATGTAACGAAACGGGAGCAAATGGCAGGGAATGAATTAACCGATACTTTTAAGTGAGTGCAGAAACAGAGTGTGATCAACATTATATGTTAAACGTATCATCTATCTACAGCATTATACGTTAAATGTATCATCTATTTGCAGGTCTAATCAGTTTATAATCAGAATGTCGAGAGATACACTTTCGATTCTAAAACGACATTTGCAAGAAAAGAAACACAGCGTTTTACTAAACATCATTCAGGAGCATCTCTACTTTGATATGTACGAGGGGGTTGCTCGCAATAAACAACAGATAGAAGCAACGTCTGGAGCTATGGTAGGAGAGGCTACCAGGCAAGGTAATAAAATTATTTCGTATCTTTAAGAGAAGAATTATTTCTTATTTTTATGCTCTATAAAAAAATATTAACAAAATTGTTGAAATTTAGATAACAAGGCCAAAGTCTATTATGGACTTCTAAAGGAACCTGATATTCAGTGTGTAGCACCAGCCGAAGAAGAGGAAGATGACACAGGTGGTGGAGATGGAGACAAACCGAAAAAGAAAAAAGCTAAGAAGGACCCATTGTTTTCAAAGAAGACTAAATCTGATCCGAATGCACCACCAGTCGGCAGAATGCCGTTGCCTAATCTGTAAGCTATATCATATTTTGCAGCTTCTTCAATGATCTTTTAATCACTTGCTTCTGCTGGGATTTTGTTTGCTCAAAGAATCAGCAAGTTATTTCTATTTTTTTTATGTAACTTGTATCTTCAATTTAGGAAAGATGCAGATAAAATGGAAAAAATTAAAGCACTGAGAGAAGCATCAAAGAGAGTTGTTCTTGGGCCTGATACATTACCATCTATATGCTTTTATACAATGTTAAATACTGCTTATACGTAAGTATGAAATAAAATTTACTTTTCGATGTCCATTTGCAAATTTTCTTATATAATGTTTAGTATAACGGCGGCGGAAGTAGCGGAAGACTCCAGTTTATTAGCTATCGGATTTAGTGATTCTGGTATAAAAGTATGGAGTCTGCTTCCACAAAAATTGAGATTGATGAAAACGGGCGAACTATTACAGGACATTAATAGAGAAGCAGGTAACGCATAAAATCAAGAGAAATTAATTTTCTTGGCTTACATTGTTTTGAAATGCATAAAAAATTTTTTTATAGAGGATGTATTGGTTAGAATGATGGATGACCGAACATCCGAAACTGCGAGACATCTCTATGGACACAATGGGCCAGTTTACAGCCTTTCATTTAGCCCAGATAGAAATCTACTGCTTTCGTCATCAGAAGACACTACAAGTGAGATATTATTATTATATTGATATGGAGCACACTTTTTAACTCACACGTTAATATACAAGATGGTGGATAATATACAAGAGGGTTGGAATCAAATTCCGGGTTCTATCTGATAGGGTTACTGATCATTCACGTTAGCACAGAGTCACGCTTCATCCCTAAGATCTATATTACTTGATATTTCTTATATATATATATGAACAATTTAATTCAATTAATATGTATAGCTGTAATATACACATATTAATATATATAAAGAATATTTTTCTTAATACTTCTAATATTAATATAAGGAAATGTAATAAAAATTTTAGTGTAATTATTAATGTAATATTTAATACATTAAATTAATATATTTATTTGTGTGATATAAATCATTTTATTTATACAATAACTTAATATAATTTTGATTGTTCACAGTAAGATTATGGTCACTGCACACATGGACATGTGTCGTTTGTTACAAAGGTCATCTATTTCCCGTGTGGTGCGTAAAATTCTCACTGCATGGTTATTACTTTGCAAGCGCCTCGAACGACAAAACTGCCAGACTATGGGCGACCGATTCTCATCAGCCATTACGAATATTTGCTGGCCATTACTCAGACGTTGATGTGAGTTAACATTTCCTGGCATTAATCTATTTGCTTGACCGTTAGATAATCATCTGTTAATTGTATTATTTTTATAGGTAATTCAGTTTCATCCGAATTCGAATTATGTTGCGAGCGGTTCGAGTGATATGACCGTGAGATTATGGGATTGCGTAACCGGCAGTCAAGTCCGATTGATGACTGGTCACAAGGAGCCGATTTTTTCTTTAGCTTTCTCAACAGAGGGTCGATTTTTAGCATCAGCCGGTGCGGATCACCGTGTGCTCGTGTGGGATTTGGCACACGGCCACCTTGTCGCGGCCTTATCCGGCCATACGGCTAATATTCACTGTCTATCATTTAGTCGAGATGGCAATGTTCTAGTCTCAGGTACTTGCACTATCCATAAATTCATAATTTTAAGCAGATTAAATAAAAAAATATGTATTAGGTGCTAATCGAGTGTATCGTTTTGTCAGGTTCCTTAGACTACACACTGAAATTGTGGGATTTTACAAAATTAGCTGAGGAGATGAGCTTGGAAGATGTTAACGTTTCGCACAATCCAGATGTCAAGACTAACTCGGAATCCTATCTACTGCGTACCTTTGCGACCAAAAATTCGTCTATTCTAGCACTACATTTTTCACGTAGAAATTTACTGCTGGGTGTCGGCATGTTTGACTCGGGATAATTTGTGACATCTTTGAGNCTTATAAATTTATATACATAAAATTTAATCTATTTATATATAAATAAATAATAAATATATTAAAATCTATTATAAAAGTTATCAATAAATTTTTCACATTTATTAATCTTCTGTAAATAAAAAAAATAATTTTTTTGGAAAAAGAAAGAAACAAGTATTTGCGCTCGTAAAAATATTTATAAAAATCGTTTGAATAAAAAAAATTTTCTCGTCATTTCAAAGAAATGATCGATGTTTACAGATAAATTCTAGATCAAAGTTATTAGATTGGAAAGTCGAGCGGAAGAGAAAAAAAGAGAATGTAGGAATCACAAAAAAGTCCCCATTCATTGGAACTGTTTTTAATCTTTGCTAAGCTTCAGGCTCATCAGACAATAAGCTTGCGATAAAAAGCTCTATAATGAAAAATTCTGACGTGCCAATTACACTTAAAAAATATAATCGCTTTTCAAAAAAATGTATTTCTTTTCAACAGAGAAGGTAAATTTTATACAACAGTAACAAGATACATATTAACAATTCAAAATTGATTTATTCCATTTATTCCATTTATATCTAATATTGCTTCCGTAATATTGATACGCTTATCGTTGTGCAAATTAAAGTTCCAGTAAGAGGCGGACAGATCGAGTGAAACGATCTTACCGCGATAATTTCGCGCGAATTTACAACTCGTGCGTAGCAAACGATTCAAGTGAATGGATGCAGTCGGACGATAGTATTCGACGCCGATCTCGCGATGATAAGTGCCGATCAGGTGTTGAGGTGTGTCGCAGGCGATAGTGTGGTATACCTATACACACGCGCGCATACACACGGAGCGGCCGGCCGCGGCGAAAAGCCATTGACGGAAGAAGAAGGCAGGTAGGAGGGAAATGCGATGCCCAGGCGCGAACGAAAGTAAGTAGGCGGTCCTGCGGGGTTCCGGTTTTCACCTGGGCGTTGTCGCCGTCGAGACTATCGCATTTCACTCACGCTTTCGACGATGGACGATAACAGCGCGGCGAGGTTAGGTGAGTACGGCGCCGAGTATTTTCATCCCGAGTCGCGGAATGCGAGTTCCCAAGTTATCGAGATAGATTTCTTTCTCTCTCTTTCGAGCGGATTCTCCTTCATATTTCGCACACTTGCAGCTGCGGACAGCTACGAGATGGTTCGGGCTCTGTACGACTTCAAGGCCACGTTCGCCAAGACTCTCAGCTTCCGAGAGGGCGAGTATTTCATTCTGCTGCAGCGTAACGTCAAGCAGAAAAACTGGTGGCAAGTTGTGAACCGAGGGGGACGACTGGGCTACATACCATCCAATTATATTACTTCTGTGAAGGTATGTTTCAGGCGAAGGTAAGGGTCGCAGGATGTAAATGGAGTGGAGAGTGACAGAGGCATAAACTTCTAGGAAACGTAAATTGAAACAGTGGAATGTAAAAGAAGCGTTTTTAAGGAGGAATGGATATTACATTCCTATAGAGCGTAGAATATTATAGCAACATTGCAACAATATAATGTGCTTTAAGGATTCTTTCAATTTACACCTTCTAGAAGCTTTGTATGAATGACATTCTTCTGTCGTTTTTCTTTTACGCTTCAATCCTTACCTTCATCAAAGGTAAAACTTGCTTTGTGATTGCCTTGTGACACATGCGATTGTTATATTGCTGATTAATCCCGCAGGCGCAGCCCCAGTTCCTGATTGACTTTTTGGAAGATTGTATACTGACTTTGGAAACGGAAATTAAGAAAGACAGCGACACGGTGCAGCCCGATAAGCAGGATCTCCTAGCGAAGCTGATAGAAAGGAAGAAACAGGTTGAACTGACCAAAAAGTCCAAAAGACAAGCGCCTAAACCGCCAGATTTAGATTGCGGCATTATTCCTAAGGACACACAATCCGTGACTACTTGTGACAATACGGAAGCAGATGTCAGATCGGCGCCGAGCAATGCTTCTTATGCAACGGCGCAGACGACTCTTCGCGGCAATAACGCGGATCATGTTCAAGCGAGCGCGCAATGTCAGCGGCCAAACGGGGACGAGCAACGCGTGCAATCACTTCCTCGCCAGTCGTCTTCGGACGTTGTGCAAAAGATCAAGTTACCGCCGATTACGGACGTACGCAAAAGCTCCTCCCAAGGCAGCATACAGAATGTGTGCAGCGACTCGCCAATTAAGAGCGACTCGCCTGCTAAGAACAGTTCGCCGATTAAGAATAATTCACTGCAAGCCATTAACTCGCGAAGTGCTTACCAGCTGCTTGATCAAGTACGCAAAAATACTCAACTTAGTCATGAAATGTCAAAAGTAGCAGTCACAGTCGTAGTGTCTAGCCTGCGGCAGTTGCTGCCAGATACTGTAAGTCATTACCTTGATGCCTTGCTGCATCAGCTACAAACACCATTGACCGTGTCAAAAATGAGTATAGAAGAAACTTACGATGCTAATAGGTTGAAAATTATATTTACTGAACTGACTTCATGCAAGGAAGATTCACAGCAAAGAAGTTGGATGCTTTATGAAGATGAATCCATCATCGTGGAGTACATCAAAGAATTAACCGAAATATTGGTATACTTTTGTTTTAAGTACTGCGACTTGAATTGTATCGACACCGCATGCTTAGTATTAAATGTAACTTTTAATATTATGATCATTTTTATTTTTCCTCATTTAAGATTATTCCAAATTTATGTAAACGCATTAAAAAATGTATAATTATTTAATTTAATATTATAATATATGCATAAAGATTGTTAATACTAAAAATGTGGTATAAATATGATTCACTTAATTTTATTATTAAATAATCAATGTTTGCATATGTATTTTTTCAGACTAATGCTGATTCAAATGTGTCGAGATATGTTTTAAGACAAGATCGATACAATGGTGTAACAATATTGATACAATATTATCAGATGGAGACGAGATGGACCATTAGACAATTGTTGTTGCAATCTTTTGGTGTTATGTGCAGTTTAGATCCAGTGGTTCTAACTATAATGTTAAATAGTATTTTACCAATGGAGCTAGCGAGGTATTTAAGACATTTAATAATTAATAAGATATTTAAATAATAACAAAAATTTTTATTGCAGAGATATGAAAAGTAATCCCAGGAATGTATTGAGATTAAATTATTCTTCGTTATTGCTTACAATGATTTTTTCAATGGGTGAACCTATGCCAGTTACGCATTTAGGTGAATAAAATAGATCATACATAATATAATATTACTGACAATAGAAATTAAAATATATATTCCTTACTGTTATTCTGTTACAGAACAACTTGGTTCAGATTTTATATCGTTCCTGTTGGACCTAATAGAAACACCACCTGATACAGATCTGGAAGATCAAATCCCAGACTTGTTCATAAATTTAATATTATCCTACAATTTGCAATTTACAACGTCTGAGAATATCGTTCTACACGCCTTACGTGACCGAACTGCGGCCAAGACTTTCACTGAAAAAATTTTGTTTCTTTTCAACCGAGAAGGTAAATTTTATGCAAGTAATATATATATATACATATATATAAAATATATTTTATTTAGTAATATATATAATATATATACATACTCTGCCAAGTGAAAGTATAAGATTATTAATTGAAATGTCTATTATATGAAATGAGTAATGCTTTACTGAATATTTTTTAATATTATAAGTTTATCAAACTTTGGACCAGCAATGTATGTATGTCAGAAATGATTGGTTGAACTGTCTTTTAACTTAACACAGAGGATCCGGTGCGGATATTTGATCACGAGCCACAACCGCCGCACTCGGTTCTGAAACTTTTTGTCGACTTGTTCAGTAATGATGCCATAGCAAGTCTCTTTTACACTAATGACGTAAAAGTTCTTATTGATATTATACTACGACAACTTTTCGATATGTTTCCGGGCGATAAGGTACTATATTTCGTTGAAGTAAAAAGAAAATTCATATTAGATCTGTTATACATTTAAAATATTTTTAAATGTATTTGAATATATATCTAATATATATTTTTAATGTGAAATGACAGCGTAGACAATATTTGGAGCTTTGCCGCCGTGTGTTACGCACGTCCAATTATAATGAACATCGCCATCGATCTGGAGATTTATTAAAATGTTTTACAAGGTGAAGATTTAATTGCATGCTTCATTACAATTTATTATAAATATTTTTGTATAATAATTTTATTTTATGATGTGTACTCTGCGCTAGGATATTTTGCGAGGAAACGGCAGAGAGTCACGAAGACCAGCAAGTAGTACGCGAAATTAGCAACGAATTTCCACATTTGTTCAGAATGTGACATTTAATTCCTCCGTCTGATCAAGATTTGGACGAAGATGACTTGCAAACTCTTGTTTAAGTAGATCTGGGAATTTATCAACGATAAAGAGAGAGGAATTAAATTCATGAAAAATTTTGTTAATAGCCTTATGGCTTTTCTATATTTTATCTAGTAAAAGAAAACGCACACAGCTTAGCTGAAATGACGATATGTTTTACGACTGCCATAAATGTCTTCATTCTGTTGGTGCTACAAGACATCTTTGCGTAAGTGAGCTATTTAGTAAGAAAGATATATAAAATTATGATTATGCGTAATATGAAATATAACAAAGACATCCTTTTCATTCTTATTACGAGGACCATTAATATCTAAAAGCATTCCAACATTTGCGTAGTTAAGTTATATAATAATTTAATAGCTAATTGATAGTAATATGTGTATAAGTAAAATAATTTATACATAGATATATTGATATATATATATTGAAATAAACTTTAATATAAACACATACAGCTGATACATATATCTCTGTGTGTATTGTTAAGAAAGATGGAGAAATTAAGTAAAAATTATTAGTATTGTTTCTCCATAAAGTGTAGTCTAGTCCACGTCTATATATGTCAAAATACAATATTCTAAGTCATAGGAATTATAAAAAAATTCTAGCTTATATCATACTTTACAGAAAGATACCAATACTTTCTTTAAATATTGTTATTTTGCCAACGTTTTGATCATGAAAAAAAAATTCTAGATAAAAATTCGGATTTGTAAGATTTACTAGGTGCCACTGCAATCCGTAAACTTGCTAGTCTATAATTAGTTAGAGTATATTTTTTGAAACATGTTATTCTACGTTATGTTTGCAACTATCAACATGTCAATTATAAAGGAATCTCAAATTTAATGTGATTATAATTGAATGTTAAATAAATAAAAAGTTTAGCTCATAACTGTCATATGAAACGTAACTTTTTGTCATTCCTTCTGTAATTAATAATTTTTAATCTAACTATTTAAAAGTAAACTAAATTTATAATACAATAAATATGATTATTAGCATTTTTATTTTTATTATCTAGCATAAAAATTGTTAAAAGACATACTCTAAAAATAAAGCATTTAATTATATTGTGTTCAAAAAAAAGAGAAAGAAAAAATATATTAATAAAAAGAATCTGTAGAAGTAAATATTAAATAATATAACTAATTTTTATAACTTGATTTCTCTACAAAATAGACTAATAAATATTAAAAATTATCGTAACAGTAGGACGCGCTTTGTACATTAGGCCTCAATCGAAATAAAATGAAAAAATTTGCTCGAGATGTAGATATTTGAAAGAAAATTTTGGTCTCGGATCGAGTTAAGAAATAGTATAAATTTTCTGTTTGTATATATAAATACAAGGAAAATAATATCTTATATTATTAAATAATAGAAGATATGAGATTTTTATCTTGGTTTTATTAACAATAAGTATATTAATTTCTCAATGAAAAAGTTTCCAAGTCTTATGTAAGTGTATGAAAGTAGAATTTATTGATTTATAATATAATAAATATAATGTATGTGTGTATAAAAGCAGGAAATAATTCATTCGTCATGCGACGTTTATGGTGGGAATTTGCTTTCAATAACTAATCACGAAATGTAGAAAATATATTTGTGCGAATAAATTCGATGTGCATTGATTCCTCATAAACGACGCGAATGATTAGTTTCAAGACGTAGTGTGATTCTGTGAATTGCATGAGTGTCTTTAGATCCAAAGCAAGTAATCACTCATTCAGGCTAATTATTCACCGGTCATCATCTCCATAAACTCTGAAAAGGAAAAGAAGTCTATATTTGCAAATGTTCATTTGATTTATATATTATTCTATTTTAAACTAATTAGAAATTTTGACACAATGGATTTTTTCTTTCGCAAACTCTTAATTATATCATTAAATCATATTTCATCGTAAGAATTCTGAAGATCATTTAATTTCTTGTAAGAAAGACAAATTAATACTAATTCTTTAAATAATCGATAAATTTGGTTAAAAGAAATAAGTTTTCTCTATAAAATTTTATTATATTTCCTTTTGTCAATGAATAATAAAACAAAAACAAAAAATGCCAACTTCCACGATTTGATTTTATTCCTTCAGAATGAATTCAGTAGCCAAAAAAACATAATTTAATAATTTAGCAATTATCAGGACATGTATTGTCAAAATTTAATAATATTATGTATTTATGAGTTAAGAATTTTTCTTGTAAATTTAAGGATCTAATTTCCTACTAAACGTTATTAATCCACCTGTTCCTGCAAGGGTTACGCTTTCTAATATTTCGGAATATTATACGTGAAATATTCAACGGGAATTGGAACGGACGTGTGATTTTGATGAATTGTTGCGATTTGTTAGGTACGAATATAAAAATAGGCAGAGTCGCGGGATCAGTGGGATCCTCGATCTGCCAGCTCGCCTAGCGTATAAATAAACCGCTTGGCTTTCCTCCGTTCAACTTGTGTGGCATACGTTGACACATGCTGATTCTCCATAGAAATAAAACGTTGAATTTTTCAATTCAATATCTTTTCGTTTTTACAGATTTCACAACTGTTTTCATTGATACTGTTAAAACCGGCAGTATTAAAAAGAAAATACCTTCATAAACAAGTTATCTTCTTCTATAAAATTGTTCTAAAATTTCTTACATGTTTCATTTCATTAATTTCCTCTCGACACTTTACAGGACACCAAACACTTCATTGAGAAAGAAAGAGAAGAAACGTACCATCAAAATCGACTGTACCGGAGCCATCAGAGTCGATTTCCTCGATCATCATGTCTAGTTCCTCCTTCGTCAATTGATCATCCAATTCTCTTAGGATTTCGCGTAAGCACGTTGTTGGGATGTAACCGTTACCTGGTGGAGTAAGAAGTGCGTGTACAGAAAATCGCAGGCTTGAGGATTTAACTAACATACTGGATAAATTATGATTCGCGCAGCATTTTTTCAACGGTAAGATTTGATAGGTATAACAATACCGCCACTCTTCTCGTGAGAATCTAAGAATATTGTTATTCTGCTTCATTATTGGTATATCTTTGAGAGTCTATTCTGGCATGTGTAATACTTATCTCTTTCACTTGACACAAATAGTAATTGCAAAATTTATCCGTTCCACGATATTTATCTTCTCGGTGCCAGCTACGTTAAAATACATACGCTACACCCTCGACATAATCGTAATTCATGAAAGATGTGTTACGACATTCTTGGCCCACGGCCGCCACGTGAGTTTCGCCCGTTGGGAATCTCCGGCTTATTTTTACGTTCGCGTATAACGAAACCATTGCGAACTTAATGCGCCTGTTTGTTTTGTACAAAACAAACGTATTCTGAGATTCCCTCGTCGCAGATCTCGCGCTTGTCACGCCAAGTCTTTCCTCGCTTCGAAACATGTACTGTTTTACGAAGTATAAACATCTGCCATTATATAAATCGCATTCTTATTTTAGGGACTACGTATAAAAAAAAAGATGAAAGAGAAAAAACTCGAAGGAAGATAATTTAAATTTAAAAGAAAGGAAAGGATCGATAAATCTTCGAAAAAATTCAAAATACAGTATTTTATACCGCGATATTCGCGATAAAGAGTATCATTATTTTCGCATGTGTTCAGATTGTTCAGCGGTTCAGATTGAACTAAAAAATATTAAAAGTCAAACTCACCCTATTCTACGTATTGAAAAAATTTGAAAGCTGTCTCAAATTATCGTCATAATAGAAAAATAATAATATAACGTAATATTATATGATATGCTTGCAGTATTGATTGTCGCTTTTGAGTTCTCTACGAGATAATTTGGATTTATACAAAATAGTCGCTATTATTAAAGTAATTGTTAGCCATATCTCCACTGAAAAAAACTCTGTAAATCTCGCTAACTAACGAGGTTCATCAGATAAACTGTTTACGTCGGCGAATAACGAGATTAGCCATACCTTCCTTATCATAGAGCCTGAAGGCTTCGCGCAGTTCCTTTTCCAGCGCCTCCGCGTCCTCCTCAACGATGAATTTCGCCGCTAACGTGACGAATTCGTCAAACTCGAGCCGCCCAGATTCTGCAAGCGGAGCATTGTGTGAGACGGCGCAAAAGTGTTCAACATAAATTCTATAAATACAATTACGAGGCACGTTACGGTAAATTAAATCGTGTGGCATTTGACAACAACTCGGTAAAGATCGTGTGCACAATATCTGTAAACACTTCAGAAATAGATAGATAAACAAAGTGATTATTATGTTCAGTCAGTAAGATTCTTTAAATAAGTTTCGAAATCCATCGTACCCGTGTTGATGTCGCAACCGTGTTGATGTCGCGTACTTAATTAACACAATTAATGATATTTACTATCGGCGTCGACTTCGTCGATGAGCTCGTCCAAGATCTTCTTGTTGAACGGTTGCCCCATTAACCGAAGGATATCAGCTACCATCTCGGTGGGAATGCTACCAGTCTTCCCACTATCAAAGCTGTCGAAAGCTTTGCGCAGAACTGCAAAAAATCAAAATTATTCCTCGCATCAGAAAAATGTTCTCTTATGGCAAATCGTGCGATTTGAAATACGAAAATTACAGAAGTAAAGAAATATGATAATTGTATTAGTCTATTTTTTCTTAAAGTAATTTATATTAAATAATATTTTAATAGAGATATTCACGGCAAGATTGAGTTAATTAGAACAAAAAATTGCGATGATAACTTTAACGTTGATATGTTGATATGAAAAATACACAGATTTTTATCTAATGGTTTTTTTTTATTTAAAATAGTATTTTTTTAGTTATGTAGCCAGGCATCTGATAGATTGCAATTAGAGAATCTTGAAAAGAGAAGAGATTTTCTTATCTACTAGATGATTTCTTCTGCAGCCAGTTTCGCTAACAATAAGTCCATCCGGTTAAAGACATTAAACCGCCGGGGCGATACGGATTTAGACCGTATGTTAACGTACTTCCGGGACGGCTGGCGCTGAGCTTATTTAGCCTGATACATCATCGGCGCTGATGGATACGCGATATTTGTTTATCGTTATTTTATCCAGTTAGGAGCCGCTAGATTACACGGTTCACGCCTGTGACTACACGTGTCCGAGGGGTCTTACGACATTCTTCCGAGGAATTTAAATTGCACTTGATTTAACTTGACTTAGCGGCACCGATTTAACGCGCGATCCAGATTTTGAGAGTTCTTGACACGTTACGGTATCGTATTACCGTACGATATCTTTCTACTTCATCTTCCTACGGAATCTTCCTTATTTTTAACTCTTAACGCAAAATTATTCGGCGATAAGCCAATTTCTCTGTAGCAATCGTGAGGAATATTAATGCGATGTAATATATATTAATATCTAATGTAACATATATATTAGAATATCGTGATANGTATATAATTATCTCTTTTCCTAGATACATATACACATATATATCTATATATCTATATATAGGAATAGAAATTTATTATGTATTTTATTTATAAATAATTTAAATATATTATTATACATATAATATATATGTACAATATATTCAAAAATATCAAAAATGCGCAATACTTATGAAAATTAAGAAGTTATTATTTTAATGAAGAAAGTCATATTATCAAATTTTATTTCAGTACTTATTTTATGCTTTGATAGAAATGCTTCGAGAAAAAAAAAGAATTTAATGATAAACTTTTCTCTTATATACATAAGTAATAAATTCCTATTTCTACGTATATATTTTGTAATATATGTTAATATAAAAGTTTTGAGACGTTGGTTTAATCGTAATTACATTTACGTGATCAGTTAATCTCATTATCAGCCGGGCATGAGAAAAATCACGTCTTCGGTATATTTTCGGTACGCTCTGTATCTCGTTCTATATTCGTATCTTGCGGGAGTTACGTCTCGAATGTTCCGCGTATTACTGCGTCTTGATTCAGCGGCGGGAGGTGCTGCGCGCGATTCCAGGAGGCTGTGCCCGTCTCAAAATCTCCGAGAGCGCGAACGTGTCCGGCGATCGCAAACGGTTGTAAGAATTGTAAAACTGTAAAACTCTATCTCTCCATTCTCCGGGATTACACTTTATCTTTTTCCTTTTTTTTTCTTTCCTATCCTCATCGCTGTTTTTTCCTTCTACTTTCATTTCAATATATATTCGTAGATCGATCGTCGNCGTCCTCGTCGTCGTCGTCGACATGCGAGACGCTGCTCTTTTTCGTTCTGTTCTGCGTAGCTATACATAGCCGCGCTCTCCGCAGCTGCCCCCGATCGGATCAAACGCGTAAATAAACTCGGCGAAAGCAATGAAAATTTATCCGTGCTCGACGCTCGATTGCCGCGTTTCATTTGTAAAGGGGACCTATTTTTAATCCCGAGTAGGAAGGTCTGTAAAAATTGGCATCCCCGAAATGTAAATTTTTATAAAATTGATGTGGCATTTGATTGTCCATATTTCTCCATATTTGTCCATAATCGTTTGTTATCCATCTTATAAAAAATTTTTAATGAACAAAAAATTTTATCATCGGCGTGTTTTTTTTTAATTATGGATTTTTAAGTATGGATTTCGTTCTATATTATTTGTTCACGTTTGTCCATAAATAATCGTTTTTGTTTACCTTGCAAAAAAATTAAAAATCTTTTAATATAGGCTTATCAAAGACGTTAATAATAATATTGCGGTGAAATAATCTCTAGAATATGTAACTTTCCAATTTTTTATTTTAAACGAAATATGTGAACGTCGTCTATAGATTTATGTCTATTTGTTCTTGGCTACTGCGTTCTACCTTTGTTTATTCCCTGGATTTTCTTGGAATATGTGAATATCTATTTTTATGTTATAGCAACTGGCAACAAGATTAATAGCTCCGATTACTTTCGATCGCTTCGTTGCCTGCCTTTGGAAATAGGATACTCAACTTGCGGGATAACTTATGTGGAAATTTAACAGAGTTGTTAGAAAATAGTTAAAGAGAGTATATTCAACAAAATTTAGGTAAAGTCACTTTATATTTTTCGCCATCTCTTATCTATATATAATCAAATTATTTATATTGGAATTATTGATGCAATTTTGTTAGAAATTTGCTATAAGTTAACAATGTTTTTTTAATTGAAATACATACCGGCAATTTGTTCCGGTGGCAACTCATCAGCCTGCAAATCGCAAAAATTACGATAAAAATGTGAATTATAATTATCAATGATGATAAAATATATTTTTTACATATGTCTATGTTGAAAATCTTTATCATTCTTTTATCAATTATAACTATTAAACACAAATTGTTAAAGGTTTTAAATGAATGTCGCGTCCAATTGAAAGTTGCCAGTTATTTTTGAAAGAAACATTCGTGCACTGTTAAAATGCATTCAATAAATTCTGCTTTTTTTTTTAAGTTTTCGTTAAATTATCAAGTTTATTTTAAAATTGTAAATATAAATTGTTGTAGGAGCGTATTTTTAAGCGGTCTCTCGCTTGATTTCGGTGGTGTCGTGGTGAGTAGAATACTACCAGTAGTTACCCGTTTTGAAACGATTCGAAAGAGAGTTCGCAACGAGACAGAGGCACGAGCAACACGAGACAGGCTCACGAGCGATACGAGTTCCGTAAAATATAGAGATTAGATACGAGTTCACGCGCTTGCACTCTCTCTCGGAGCGTGCACTCGTATCGAATCTCTGTATTTCGAACTCGTATCGCCACGAGCCTTACTCGTGCCTCTGTCTCGTTGCGAACTCTCTTTCGAATCATCCCAAAATGGGTAATTATCGGAATAGTGTACTCCACGACACCATCGAAATCAAGCGAACAGACCGCTTAAAAATATGCTGCTACATTATTTATTTTGTGATTTTAGATTATAATAGAAATGTTTTACGCAAGATAGTATTTTCATGCGTGCAATTCTAAGCATGCTACATTTGGACTAAAAATTGAAACTTTTTGATAATAAAATATAATTATCATTAAAATTAATTATCAAAATTGCTCAAACAAGTAGATATATTTTAATCAAATATATATCCATATATATCGTAATTTAATTAATTTTTTATAGAATATATATAAATTTATAAAAAAGATTAATTAAACTATAATGTTCACTATTTTTAATAATTTTACAATGCGATTATCAATGAATCATTGTTTCATTCATCGAAAAGTCTCAATCACTCTATTCAACTATATCCGTTACAATTTATGAATCAAAATACTTCTTCGAACCACCGCTTTAAACAATCCGCTATAACACTTTGCTGCAACACAACAGTCGCGGAAAGAATACACTTTGTTTTTTCGCTCAATATATTTATTTTATCATGCAAATTTATATAATTGATATTCAAATTAATGAAATACGTCTTCCTTCCAGAAAAAAGATGACGGATTTGTTTTGAAGAAGCGGTCGAGTGGACTCGCCGTTTAAGAAACAATCACGTTTTTCCAGAATTTCATTCCATTCGCGGTTCTAAGATATGTACATCTCTCTCAGCCGATCTGTTAGACACATTTTTCTCTCATCTAGGCGCGATATACACTGTTAATCGCTACTGAATCACGATGCATAAAAAGAAATAATAAAACAAAAAAGATGCACAAACGAGATCTAGAGACAGAATTAGAAACAGAAAAGAGTGATTTACAATTAAATGCCCAGGCGGCACGTGCAAATAATTTCCGATAATACTAAAAGAAAGGATAGAAAGATAGACAAATAGAGTGGAGAGATAAAGGAATAAAAAAAGGAAAGGGATGGAAGGAAAAGAGAGAGACAGAGAGAGAGATAGACTCGAACGACGGTTAAAAAAAATACAACAAATAACTACGTAAGTATAGACAGTAGGAAAACGTGTGTGTTTACCAGGGCGACGACTTACAATATCATCGATAGAACATACCATGGTGGCGGCGCAAAATTCAACTGTTTTCTTTTCTCTTTTTTTTACGTTCTACTTAGGGACACCCTACTTAGGGGGTGTATACTCGACCGGTCTCGGGCCGGGGTGTCGCAGGGCGCGCGGCGTCGAAAGGTCGAAAACCCGAAGGGAGATTTAAGCCGTGCTGCGGATGGATGAACGGGATGGGATCCACGGTACCACGTCGTCGCTCTCTCGGTTCGCTGATTTAACTCACTGCCCGGAGGCCCGGCGGCGCCGCGGTAATATCCGAATGGGACGATATAGCGGTTGCGTGGACCGCTCGCGGACCGCGCCCCGGCCCCTGGCTCCAGCCAATCGTCGAGGGCGCGTTCGCCGCCACTTTACCGGGACTTCTCGCGGCTGCTGCCTCCGGAAGGCGCTTGCGCTATTTCTGGGACACGCGGTGTAGTAGGATGACAACGACAACAACGACGGCTCCTCCTCGTCTCGTCGTCTTCACCCGCGGGATCCGGTAACCGCCGCCACCCCGAAGGCACCCTGCCGCAGACAGCTCCCTGACCATCAACAGCATATGATCTTTTGTACTTCTATAGTACAAAACGTTTAACCCTTTGAGGGTTGATGGTTCTTTAGAGCCAGGACATTTATTTTAACTTTGGAATTTTATGAAAAATATTTATTTATTTACAATTATATGTGTTTATTCACAATTCAATAAAATGAGATTTTTTGTCTTGGAAAGAGCCGATTCTCTAAGGATAATATATTGAGAATATTTTTATAATATGTTTTTGTAATGTCCTCTGAACATTCTTAGAATACCTATGTGTTGTTACACTGAAAAAAATTCTAGATAAGCTTATAAGATGCATTTAGTAATGCAATTTTTGGAAATATTTAATTATTTAGTTATTATTTAATTATTTAGTTATTATTACCAAATATAATAATAACAAAGTGTTTGATAATAATTATGATCATTTCATTTTTTATAACATTATTTTGTCATAATTATGACCTATATGTTTAGTTGAACCTATTTTACCAAGGTTCTTCGTAACTTTTATCAAGATTATTATAATTAATTATAATCAATCTTTTTTTTCAGTGTAGAAATAAACCTGACTGTGTCGTTCAAATTGGATATGATTTTTAATTCCGAGATCATACATTTTTCTGATTCAGATGTGAGATTATAAAAGAGAAAGGAGTGAGAAGCTGAGATTTCATTTTCGGGAAGATAGCTTGAGATTTGAAAGAAAAATGTGAAGGATTGGAAAGTGTCAATCTCAAGAAGGGAACATTTGATCAAAGATTAAAAAAAATAAGTAAGACGAAAACAAAACAAGGACAAGGATTCTCTTCTTCCCCTTCTTCGGTGGATTTATCTAAGATGATACATTGCTATCATGAACCTCTGGTATTTGAGACACAAACGCAGTGTTTTTCCTGTTTGTTCCTAACGTGTTTTTATTAGATTCTCGTATTCATGCGATTACAACCGTTCCTGCGCGAACGTGGCGTTATACTGCAGCGGTACGAAAATAGAGAATGAAAATCCCTCGAGTTGGAGTAAGCAACAGTAAAATGTCGGTGCGTATGGTGCACCGGACGAATCAATGTCGCACTCGCTATTTGGAATCGAGACAAAAGCCCTCGCAACAATAGAAGCGAAAACGATTCGGACGGACACGAGAAACGATTGCAACAGGTTATATCCTACTCGCAAAAAAGAATAACGTAATAACGAGTTCCTGAAACCAGAGAGTGCAATTATTTCACAAATGATATTAAGACGAACAGTATTTCCTTTCGAGAAGAGAAATAATTGTGCTTCCGAATCAGTTTCAGGAAAAGCATTGATGTTTGAAAATGTTACTTAATATTCAATTTAAATATGCATCAGGAAATGTATTTCTCGATATGACCGCAGTCGCTATAAGTTAAATCCTTCTTGCCAGAAGAATCGTTAACAACATGAACAATCGTTTTACGAAGTTAATTGGAATATTTTATTTATTTTGAACGAAAAATAAATAAAAATCTGAATAGGTCGTTATAAAGTTTGCAATCATAGAAGTTCTAGTTCAAATAAATAGTTTAAAACATTCTTGCATATCTATCGATAATATAAAAGCCAAGCTTGGAAATATAAGACAATTTTTTTTTAAATTCCCCTTTAACGTGCATAAAAGCACTTATAAGAAAATAATATGTCTTTTATTTTGATTTATACTGCAACATGTCCAAGTTCATTAAAATCGAAGAGAGAATACATTTTTTTTGACACAATATTTTTTTATAGTTGGTTTTGTCTATTTCTACCAATGCAGATTAACTTTAATTTCGGTTTAACTCACTTTCTATTTTTTTAGTCCTAAGAATTAGAAAAAGATGAAAAGTAAGTTAAACCGAGATTAAAGTTAATCTACGTTGGTAGAAATGGACATTTGGGCATTAGAGCTAACATTCACATCCAATTAATATTCTACGATTGAAAAAGACATATTAAGAATGTAACGTGATCGTGCATCTTTGTATACTGCCAGGCACATCTTTCCGGACATCTCGACGTATGGCGAGGATACAGGATGAGACGCAAGGGCGCGAATGGAGGCTTGCCAGATGAAAAGTTCTGCGCGGACAGTGCTCTGTGCGAAAACAATAAACAACCGTCCCGTATCCGAAATAAACCGAAGAACGATTAGTTATCATCTTTTTTGAGGATACGCCACAAGTCAGTGACAGATCAAAAGTTAAACTTGTACTAATACTCTCGCCAATATGCTTTACAAGAATTATTCGTTACTCGAGACAAAAACACGATGTTTGTTTGCTACGGAAATGGACTTCGGTGCATTTTGATAGGTTTAGTCATCTAAATCTTACTGTTACGCGCGTACGCGACGTTGGCAAACCAAAAGCCGTTTTCTTTTGCGGAATTTTAACGATCTATGCCATTGCGTAGTTGCAAGATTTTCCGGTTATAGATAAAATAAAAGGAGAACATAAAGAGAATTAATTAATCAGTTTTATTTTTTATCATATTCGCTCTTTATTTCAATATATTTTTTCGAACAGTGAGGAGAAAACTATTTTTTACTTTCAAAATTGAGGTCCAATAATTTGTGTGAAAAAAATTTGCGATAAAGAAGTGATATCTTCTAAAATATATCGACTATCCAATTAAGATCAAATTCCAATTAATTGGTGAATAATTCAACCGGTAAAATCGCTTAAAGCAGAATTTCTAATTTTTCTATGCTCTTTTTAGTTATCCAACAAAAAATTGATAATTCCATATTAACGAAATAATAAAGATGTTACTTAACAAGTTACTTAACAATCACTGATTAAATTAAGCCGTGATCGATCGCCCGAATTATTTATAGACGCATCTATGAAAGCCAAGTGTAATATATTAAATTTAATTAATATATGAAGTTTATCCATTTAATAGATATTATTGGCAATTCGGAATTACTGATGGACATATCCCCGATTTCATCAAGCGCTCGCTCTTGGCCGCGCACAGTCGAGATATTTGTGCTCTCAACAAGTTAGGTCATTCCAGTTTCAGATCGTGGCTTTATTAGTTTTTGAATCTGACATCTCGCGACATAAATCAGCCTCCTGGCACATCTCAGTCTCGCGACACCTGTTTTCCTCGCGTAATCGCCGAGATACTGATCCGATTAATATACTCGCGGTCACGTGCGGCTTTTATTTACGAAATGATAAATCGTGCTTTTTCATTCTCGGTCAAGGTTTCAACTTTTTCTTTAGCTCATAGTTTATTACTGCTCCATTACTTTTTATTAATAAAATCCATGTATTTCGAAAACATCCAGAAATATTAAATAAAATGTCTCGATGATTTGCTTTTCATGAAAAATTAATTTAATTGTCGAGATATTAAAATTCAATCAAACTTTGTTTAATTTAATTGGAGACTAGTTTGCTAAGTAATATTTGTATTAATTAACATGGACAAAATTTATTAACTTTTTATTATTTGATATACACATATAGAAAGAAAAGATTAAATTGAAGACACCACACAAAATTATGTATAACCATTTAAATAATTTAATTATTTATAACAATTAAAAATTTTGTTGCTTAAACAACACTGTTGCATTAATTAACATCTTATCGCCAATTAACATTTCACTGACCATTCAAGTAAATTTATTTCGTTTAATTAAAAAAAAATAAATAAAAAATAAGTTAAACTAAAATTAAAGTTAATCTACAGTGATAGAAATGGACAAAACATTTTTGTTTTTTCATTTCTTTAATTTCTCTTGTCGATGATCTTATAGGAAAAAAGTAACAGTCGATTTTGAAATCGATACGGATATCGATAAAAAAAATAATCGATAAGTCGATTCGTCTATCTCTATTTCAATGCTTTTTAACCAGTTGCACTGGACTGTACCTGGTTGTACTAAAACTCCTCGCATTCGCAAACTTCAGACATACATCTGTCTCATTTTAGTACAACGAGTGCATATCAGTGCAGCTGAAGAACGGACCTATATACGTGGATTATTAGTATTTTGACGTTTCGCACCGATATTTCGTTTGCACGCCCCGCACTCTCGTGTCCTGTCATCAATCACGATCGTCCACGATTCGTAAACGGTGTCCGCGACAACCGGTAGAGCGATGCCCGGTACTCCAATGGAGCAAGACGGCAACGTGTTGGAGAAGCTGCAGAGCGAACGGTCGCAGGACGAACCGAAGTGCGAGTCCGTCGTGCGGGAGATAACGCAGACCGACCGGTTGAACAAGAAGCTGCTCGTGTCGGTTCTGGAGCGGATGAAGAAGTCGGACGGGCAGTTCGATAAGTTTATGGAGGACGGGAAGGGAAGCGGCGAGTCGTACGACGACAGCGATTTTTAGAACGGCCCGCGTCTTTGAGCGCCTAAGTGAGTCTAACCTCTACTTTCGGATCTTTCACCGGTCGTTTAGTCATTTAAAGATCAATTATTTAAATTCAATGCAGTTTGATGTGAGAAATTATGTCCCTCGCGTTGATTTTGTCGCGATTAAAAGAAGACTTGGATTTTTTCGCATTCAAAATTAAAATCTGATCTCATAAAACATTGTCGCAATATTATTGTAATATTTTATGTTGTATGAGATTAGATTAATCGTTTAAAGCTGCTGTCTAAGATTTATAATTCTGGACTTTCGTCCATAATTGACTTGATGTGTATCGACGTTCCTATTCCTTTACTTTTTCTTAAGGGAAATAGAAAATGAAATCTCAATTCAATTAAAAAAATTTATTCAATGTTTAGAATTACAAAATGTTGGACAATACTGCTTTAACCTTCCGTTAGTTGGACCACAGGTTTAAAGAATGTTATTGCAAATCTGGAATTTCGATAACTGCAATTATCTTTAAGTGAGTAAATATTTTTCCAGAAATCTGCCTAAGCGGTGGTCAAGCTGAATCAATAGACACTTCATACCATCATGGCGGATGTTCCGTTTTACGAGGGTGACGACGATATTATAGAGCATTACGAGAATCAAGAATCCGATAATGAGCGTGACAGCCATGGGGAAGGGGAGGATGCGACTTCCGACAATGAGACTGGGACTGCGCGAAGAGTCGATCCATCAAAGTCTAAATCAAAGTCGCACGTAGTAAGAAATCCTGCGCCCAAACTTAACACAGAAAGATTGAAAGGCCCGAATGGCATCCAAACCATCGAAAACTACTTCGAAGGCTTTAAGTTCTATGGCAAGGGGCACGAAAGAACGGACCTCGAAAAAATCATGAAGAGACTGGAGCATTGGTCCTATCGATTGTTTCCCAAGTACCATTTCGATGATTTTCTCGCGAGAGTCGAACAACTGGGGACAAAGAAAGATCTACAAGTATTTATCAAGAAATATCGGTTGGATATGCTTACCTCAGACAGTGATTTAGTTATCCATGATAACATGGATAAAGATGACGAGGATCAACAGGAAAGCGCGCCTCTGGACGACTTTGATTTGCTCATAACGGAACAAATTCAAAAACAAAAGCAGGCTGAAGCGCAGGCTGTTACTTCAAGCGAGGATATGTTTGACAAGCTTTTAATGCAATCCGGTACGCAATCTGGTACACAGTCCGGTACGCAATCTGGCACGCAATCTGATATACAAACCGATATACAATCCGGTACGCAATCTGATATACAATTTGATATGCAAAGTACACAAGTTCCGCATACAAATACTACTATTACTAAATTGAGTGATGAAGTAAAACAAAGAATAGAGAGAAACAAACAATTAGCTATTCAGAAAAGACTGCAAAGACAGAAAGAGCAAGAGGAAGAAGTTAAGAGAAAAAAATTGATTGATGACACGAATTCAGAAATCCTAAACGAAAGCGATAATCTCACAGTCCATGACGGGACGAATACATCTCAGGTAGACAATACACGATTACAAATGAACAAAAATGTAAACGAAGCGATCGTTAATGAGTCAAACGATACAGTGTCGAATGAAGAGGCAATAACGGGTCATGAGTAAATCTTGCAGCATTGTATTAAGTTTTCTCTGTTCACAAAAGACATTGTATAGAAGCATTTATTATATAAAGTTTATCTGGAATTATACATTTAGAAGTATAAGTTATTATTAATTAGAGGTATATTAGAGGTACATGTGAAGATAAATTTTTTCAAATGCTTATTAAATAAACATTAGTTTTGATTTATATATATTTCACGATTAATTCCTACGCTTCTGCGTACTGATATATAAAACATTGTTCCCCCGTATAAAAGCATCCCCATATTTATCCTTTAATTGTCCATTAACGTACTCCTCTGTTTGTTCAAGCGCTATGTTCATGTAACCATCTATACAAGCTAGTACACCTGCAAATAATACGTTATATTAGAACATATAGAATGCGTTAAAAAAAAAAAGAGGTTTAAAATATGTACTTTAATTGAATTAAAAGCCTATTTAATTGATATATATAAAACAATTCTATATAATTATATATATATATAACAATTCTAACAGAAAATTCTTGATTTCCTAATATAAACTTTATAATTGTAGATAAATATACATCAATATGTCAACATCATGGATAAACATCTACCTCTGTAATCGACGCCGCTGTTCAATTTTACGACGACAGGCCGTCCATGAATTTGTTGTATAAACTGAGACAATGCCTCCTTTCGACTCATCTGTCAATATGCGAAGACAACATTTAATACATTAAAGAAATTACGCAGTGGAAAGGTATGAATAATCGCATTTAAATAGTCACGTTCTTCACGATGCCACGATGTTCAATAATTTATAGCGACGAATACGTTTGCCACCAATATTCTACGTACCTTCGTAAGTAATATTTATAATCAGTTTCTTCGTCTCAATCGTCTCAATCGTCTAAACAATCTTAACCTCTTCGAGTCATAGCAAAAACTGGGCGCGTTTGCCGGCAAAGCAACTAACCTGCTCGCCGAGCGATTGAACCTGATTGGTCCTTATCTATGGATCCAACCAATCACAGTCTTCTCTATTCCGTGAAATTAACCGTCGATTGGGTGATCATATCCGTTACAATAGACTTGTGTTTTTCAGCAAGCAACACAGTGAATCGTTTCATCCTTATTTAACACTTGATAAACAATAAGGAAAAAATGAATTATTGTGTATGTATGTTGCTTGCTGCATCTTTTTTCCTTCTTTCTCTTCAATCCCGTGAAAATATGATCCAAATATTCTATAGATGTACAAGAATTCATTGATTTGAACGTCAATCAGATATTTTTAAAATTACTTCAACTTTAATTAATAACTTAATAAGCGACTAACTATAATCCATTAATACTTACACAATTTTGTTAGGTAGAATTATTTTCTATCATTCGGAAGTAAGTCTACATTAGACGATGAATAATATAATTTGAAATTTTGCTACAAGCAATTCTGCTTGAATTAATCGCCGATTAAGTTATTAAGAATTTGATTAAAGTCGTCTTTAACGAATGAAATTTATAATGTCAATATATATGGATCTGGGTACACTGCATTGTGTTTTACAATTTGTTTATTTGACTTGTTAAATCAATGCGAAGAAAATATTCGATGAGAAATATTGACCAGAATTTTATAATTATACCACAAGCAAAAAAAAAGCGAAAACTGATAGAGTTGGAACGCTGTGGAAATTTAAATGAAGTATACAATACCTTTCCGGGAATACCGTTTGTGTCATCGATTAGGAAAGATCTCATCATGAATACATAAAAAAAATGTATATATAAAAGACCATTATGAATTATTCATGAACGATTGTAGATACAGGTCTGAGTGCCTCAGGTTAAATATATCTTCACCAATGGTTGCATTGTCCAGTTCCTCTCCAACGTGATTAAAAATGCATTAAGAAAGAAAAGGAAATGATGCGTTTCTTCTAAAACTGCAACTTATGTCGAGTGAATTAATATGTTGATACTGGCGATCGTCAAAACTTTTTAACATGTTCGTAAAAAATAAATACCATTTAATATAAAATTTTGAATTATATATAACTCGATGACAATTTAAAAAGCAATCAATATTATACAATCAATATTATATTATTTATCAGGAAATAATTTTATTCCATTATATTTAATCATACAATGATAAAATAAGATATTTATTGTGTCATATAATAATTCTGTTATGACGTGCAAGATATACAAAGTAAAACTCATTGTGTAGAAAACATTAACACACTCGATTGTGCGAAAGATGGGTAATTACGCCGCAAAACAGCGACGAAATAACAAAAGGATTTGCAGTCGTCATGCAACCGGATTTATAATCCCGACAGACGCAAACGGATCTTGATAATACCGCCAGACTATTATAATCATTGGGTTACGCAACATGAATTAGCGATGAATTAGATTGATTTGATGAGCATTCATTAGTGATAAAAAACTTATGAGAAACCGGTCTTCCCGACTAATCAAAATGGCATTAGCTTGTCGAATAGCTTTATTATATGATGAGGCAACATAATGGGCGTTATGATTTTACACAATTGGTACTTACGACAGTTCGTCATGTTTACACGATCATCGAGAAATTTTATCTCTTTAAAGCGCTAGACGATCAGATAATTTAAGATTTAATGAAGATTTCATTTGACTATAATTAGAACAGAAGCAGAACTCGATAAAAATGCAATTTTTATGCTCAAACGTCTAGTTGCTTGTTTCTGAACCGAACAATGATATTATTAAATCGTAGAAATAAGACATGAATAAATTAAATTTTTCCATTGCGCTGAAAGTGCAATGGATAATCAGGAAACTAATCACTTTAATTTGACATAAATCATTTCAAGACATTTTTTTAAGTCATCTAGAAATACGAAAATAAATGGTCGGAAGTATTTTCGGCGTCATTTGGACACTACTCACGGCGTTGATTGCCGAACGTAGAACCAGGACCAGGGAACATGTTGGGACCAGGAAACATCAATAAAGCACTCATTAGAAATGTTATATAATTCCATGGATTTATTTTAGACGTCATATCACGCTTACCGAAATTAGAAAATAAATAAATCGTAGACTTTGAGTGGTTGTACTACGTTTATGTCGAAATAGGTTTGTAATCACAGTCGTTGAGAAAATCTCTAGCGAAGCAACAACCAATTTCCGAAATCGCGGTGAAAGTTAAACGCGGGATTTTACCGGCTTTATGCCGGGATTTTACCGGCTTTAATGGAGTAAGAACCTTTACCGGTACTGTCTATGTTCGACGCGCTGCTGCTGTAAACTCCCTTGGCATCCTTAACGGATCCACTCTGGTTCACACCTTCATCGGTGTCACCGATGCGGGAGAATAGACTGCAAACAAAATCGAATGATTACTAAAAAAAAGTTATTATCAAAATGAGATCTCACTATTAATTTGAAAGTTTCACGTAATAATTATTTATAAATTTTTGAACTCCAGACAAGAAGTTTTTTGACATTCTTTTTACTTTCTAATAGGTGCAATAATATTAGTTTTATAGAAATAAACAATGTAACTTTTTTTTAAATCATCGAATTTGAAAAACTCTTTAATATTGAATATTTAGTGCGAGATGCATAAAATGCTTAAAAAAAACAATTAGCATTTGCCTATTTGGACTCGCTTTTGTCGACTTATGTCTCATCAAGGCAAATTTGTTCAATAAATTAGCATGTCTTGCCGATTTCCATAAGCAACTTACATATTATCGATTGTGTTACGGAAACATTCGATCACAAGCAAGAAACCTGTTCACCTTGAAAGCTACTCTATTGGGAAAACTTTATGATTTACCGCATACAAAATTCTGATGTCATTACACGATTATCGAATCATCGTAATTATTTTTATCGCAATATTCGCGCTGACTCAAATTCAAAATTTCACGATTGTCAAATTAGAAATCAATATATTCTTAAAATCTTGTTCAAAAATCTTTTCAAGACATAAAAAAGTGAGATTGGAAATGACTGAAATAGTTCTTAAATTTTCGAATATATAGTGTGTGTAATTTTCGATAATACATACTCTACTCCCGGTCCATGACCACCGCCGAAACCTCCGCCAGCACCGGCATTGGCGCTTGCACTAGCTTGGGCATTCGCGCTACCACCACCGAAACCTAAGACATGAGATGCAACATGATCAAATCCGTCTCTATCGATCAACATTATTCAAATTGCTATTAAATTTTTAGTCAAATCATTTTCTAGACCTCCACTTCCACCATGTCCGCCCAATCCTCCTCCTCCTCCGCTATGTCCGCCACCCAATCCTCCTCCGCCATGTCCAAGACCACCTATTATACCCACATCAGTATTAACTCAGCCTTTTAATATACCTTTTTCAAGATCACTACCACTAACTACTGTTAAATTTATATTATAGAATTTATATAGAATTATCTTAAAACTTAAAAAAGACATGGAGATACAAAACATAAAATAATTCAAGTTTTCAGAATTATTGAAGAAATCACTAAAATAACGCAAAAATATAATTTAGAAAAGAGAGATGTTACGATATATTTTGCTCAAATAAATTCTAATAGCATAAATAGTAACATATATTTTTTAATGTTTACTTACTGCCACCTCCAAAACCGTCTCCAAGGCCCTCGATACCTTTGCCACCACCAATACTACCACCAGCACCACCACCACCACCACCAATACTACTATCAAGACCATCACCGTGGCCTCCACCGAAGCCACCTCCCCCAAAACTGCCAGCACCGGCGCTACTTCCACCGTAGCCGCCGACGCCAGACACACCTCCACCATGACCACCTCCAATAGGTCTAATAACTCCAGGATTATCGCCTAAAAATGTGTATAATACATGTAAAGACTTTATATATTAAAACATTCTTATTAGATTGTAAAAAGTTATTGTTGTTAGCAACAGTCGGAAACGAAAGCACTTATTTTAAACTAACTACACAATTCTTTCTCTATTATATTATTACATTTCTTTCAGTTATTTACTTTTTTATTTAGCCTTTGCATATTTCTATAAAAAAGATTAGTATTTTAATTTTTATTTTAATTATGATTATGATTGTAACGCTTACATTTGTTTCTGTTACTTCTAGATTGCTATACTTCTAAACTTTTTTAGCATGTTTTCTTAAAATGTGCTACTGTACTAAATTAGAGTGCGAGAAAGCGAAAATTAAACATAAATTTAAAATATTATTAATTATAAATTTAACTTCTAATTACTATTACACATAATCTACACATAGTAATTCTTTATACATAAAATTCTTTTATTTTAAACTTACCAGGATAGCCTCCTAGACCTGAAAAAAATTATAAAATAATTTTAAATATAGTATTAGTATATACTTGTGCGAATTTAAAGAAAATATTTAAAGGAGTTAAATAAGAAAATTAATTGTTATTGTTTAACTTGTTCTAAATTAATAATAACTCAAAACAATTAATTACCGTAGTCAAGCCTTCCCCCGTGTCCACCGCCAAATCCACCGCCACTTCCATGGCCACCTCCGAATCCGCCACTTCCTCCGTGTCCATCACTTCCGAATCCTCCATGACTTCCGCCGCCACCAAATCCACCGTGGCCACCGCCACTTCCGAGTCCTCCATGGCTTCCGCCGCCACCAAATCCACCACCATGGCCACCGCCCCCGCTACCGCCTCCAAAACCGCCGTGACCACTGTCACCGTGACTACCGCCTCCAAAACCTCCGTGTTCACCGCCTCCAAAACCTCCAGAGCCACCGCCACCGTGACCACCGCCTCCGAAACCTCCGTGACCGCCGCCGCCACCATGTTCACCGCCTCCAAAACCTCCAGAGCCACCGCCACCGTGTCCACCACCGTTTCCGAAACCACCGTGGCCACCGCCACCGGGTCCACCGCCACCGGGTCCACCGCCTCCGAAACCGCCGCTGCCACCGCCGAAGCCACCATGGCCACCGCCACCCCCGAGTCCACCGTGGCCACCGCCACTTCCGCCACCGCCTCCGTATCCATCGCTTGTCAGAGCTGCAGATTGTGCGCCTGCTGAAGCACTGCCGACAGCTTGAGAATTAGTTTTGGAGAAACTGCTACCACCAAATGCACCTGCGCTGGCCGAACTACTAGCGCTGCTGGAACTGAATCCGCCTCCGCTGTAACGCTTTGAGCGCAGTAATTCGGGTTCTGCAACAAATTGAGAGAATTTTCATATCATCAAGTTAAACGTAACTTGAAGCTAAAAATTACTTAAAAAATTAATGAATTACAAACTTCCAAAGTCATATATAAAATATTCATGTTTTTTTTATAAATCTTTCTTCTTCATATTACGGATCAAAAGTGCATAAACTGTTCTAATGCTTACAAGAAATTAAAGTGCATTTAAGCGAAATGTTAGATTATCTTGGTTCACAGATCAAGTATACAAATATCAACATTATCTATGTACAACAACAAATTCTCACAGTAAAGGTTTGTTATCAACTTTTCAGAGAAAATATAAAACTTACGAGCGCTTTTTTTATAGGCGCTTTCTTTGAAATGCAATCGCAAAACTGATGTTGTGGAATGAAAGACATGCAGTATCCATTTACACATATTTATAAGTGTTACGTCACAAGAAGATTATCGTTGTCTTACTAATAACAAAATCTTGGAAAGAAACTGATTATTTTGCGCATTAATATTATAATCTGTAAATATTAATTTTAAATAAGAATAATTCATATATCATATTATTTTATTATTTTGCTGTTTAATAATTTTCTTTTACTTATTATGTAAAATAAAATACCAAGTTCCCTCCTCTGTATGATAAATGAAAAATAAAAATATATAAATTTTTTACATTAGATGAGAAAATACATAATAATAATGTGTTCCAATATTCAAGGTTTCTTTTATATATTCCTGAAGAGAGTTCCTTTTTTTAACAATAAATACACTTTTTTTTATTAAAACAATAAAAATGACAACAGAAAATATATTATTAGTATAAGGCATGAGGCCTGTTAATGATAATGACAAGTTGATGCTACAAAACAAAAGCAATTTACCTTGTGCATGGACACATGCTGCAAGTAATAAGGCCAAAAGGCCAATCGTCCGATACTGCCACATGATGATATCTGGTTTCTATCCCGATCGAGACCAAGTCTTTATATCTTGCCTCCCACTCTGACCGCTCATTCCTTCCTAAAACACAGACTACTTGGACGCAAGTCAGATTGAGAAGCAATGAAAGTAAAAAAATGCGTTGGTCAAGGCCAATATAATCGGCACGTATTATTGGGAATCCACCCAGGTCTGCCGTTGTGTCTTGTCGTATTCTTGTTTACCTTTCAATCAACATCGGATTGGCAGTCTATTACAGAACACAGTGTAAGCGAAATTTGCTTTTAGAGAATATTTTAAGACGAACACAATGGAATTATTATTATTCCAAAAATNAATGCATCAAATGAACTTAGAATCTTATGAAAAAAGAGGACGCCAAATGTGTTTTTGAAATTGAAATGAAACTCCTCTGGAGAATAATTTATGCTAAATAATTTATGATAATAATTTATGCTAAAACAATAATTTGTACCGCGCAGATTACATCTATCTTTTCAGAGAAATATGGAAAAATGGGAATTTTTTTGCTTTGGTTATTTATAGCAAAAATGTATTTATTATACAATTCAAGTGAACGAGCCTCTGGAAGGCTAAGCAATATGTTAGAATAAAAGATTTAATCACAATGTCGACAGCTAAGACAGTCGTACCTTTCTTTTGTCTAATATAATTTGTTAATCTTCTCAAGCAATCATTATAATTTATTATTGTTGCAAACACGTACATGTACTAAATATATGTAAATAAATAAATATATGTAAATCTATCTTTGGTCATTGACATTGTCACCGGTTTAATGAATTCCCGTTCACACAGCCACGTATGACACATCTAAGCCGATAATGTAAAACATTTACGAAGGTCATTTGCAGCCTCCAGCTCGGATTTATCTCGATGAATCTCAATGTCATTTTACAGATTTATCACTTGTACCAATCATTAATAATACGTAATAACATGTATCCACTTTGTCAATAATAATTGTGATTTTTCTATTTTCACAAATTATGGTATAAGGAAGCAGATGTATAATCTCTCAAGAGAAAAGTTAAAAACATTAATATAGAATTCAATATTGTTTATAATGTTCTATTGTGTTTTTAATATTTGAGGGATACTGAACGAATTATTATATATGTATTTTAAACATGCTAGTGCAAAAATATAAATACTATAAAATATATTTCTTTTTAAGAATTTATTACAAAAAGATCCTGATTTATGTTCAAAATTTTAATATTTTTTATTTTGTAATAATTGTTTTATTATTTATTACTGAAATTTAATTTATTAGATTAAGAGAAAATGATTTGGTCAAATTAAAAAAAGTCAAAAGCATTTAATATTTTTAAATATTATTCATTTTTAGTCAACAAAAATTTTGATTATTTTTTTAAATGTAAATCTAAATTGAAAAAATTCATTAAAATATTTACGTAACCTAACAAAAAGTATAATCATGCTCATTCAAAGTATAATCATGATCATTTACAATTAACATTATAGCGGCAGATATTAAAATCGAATCCTCAATAAAGGCCGCGTTTAAAATACGAAAAAAATGGCAAACTTTATAGATCACCGTAATCTTGTCATCTTATCCAGGGCTTGAAAATACGTGGACGGAAATGATTGCAATTTATTGCATGTTATTTATTGCATATTATGTAGTTCTAAAATGGATGTAAAATGTAAAATAGATGGTATACTAGTTCTAGGCATAATATACCCATAAGTCACAATATTGTAAAAATTATGATGCCTATTTTCCCGTTAGTTTCAAGGCAAGAATGAAACACAATTTCTTAACAATTATTAATTTGCATTTTTAATATGTACATACTTGATTGCTTATCGATGTATGTCATAAACGATGAGGCAAATTGCGTTATGTTTACTTAGATCTCAAATAGTCACGTGCGATATAGAAAGAAAATAATATTATGTTAACAACATTAATTTAATAGAATATAATCTTGTTAGATAAATGACAATATTAATATATAATAAATAGTATGCAATTCTTTTGGAAATATATATGTAAATATATAAAAATTTATAAAACAAGATGAAAAAATATTTATAAATATTTTATATAAAAAATTTTTTATCAGAGTACTGTAATTACTACATCTTTTTTCCGTGTATGGTTCCATGAAATATATATTCTGCGAAAAGCAAATCAATAAAATGTTATGTAAATTAAGTTATAGGAAAAATATTAAATATAAAATGCATTCTCTTTTTATGTCCAGGATACACAAAACACTTTTGTTATTTAAGCTAAAATGACTATCGCGGTTCTGTTAGAACCGCAAATTTCTCGAGATCGATTTGTCTTTATCTCAATGTTTATAAAACACTACTATCAGTAATCGTTTGATCTCCACAGCATGTAGTAGTCATGAATTAATCTTAATTTAAGGAAATATTATATACCAGAGAGCAGACCTTAGTTTGTCATTTTCTAAGAACTTAGAGCGCGTGATGTTTCTACATTTTGACATCATCGCGATTAACTAATTGTAAGACGGGGAAGTACAAGAAATCTTCTAATCGGCTTAAAAGATTAAAGTGTATAATAGTGTATAATCGAATAGTCGAACGAGTATACAAATCACCCCGGTGGCTGCCGTCACCGGGGTGATTTGTAAATATTTTCTCGACGCAGTGATTTATAATTTGCATACTTAGCACGATATGCAAAAGCAGATATTTATTTAATAAACTAATCGCACGAGCGCTCGTCTGATTGTAAAAGTCATCATTTGCTTATATTAAAAGAATCTACATATACGATTCCACTTAACTTTCAAATATTGATCCGATCGTTATGTATGTTTGACGTAATCTGAATTTCCATATAATGCAAATAATAAATTGTGATACAGAGATAGATAAATCGCTGAGCGTAAGACGATTTTTTAAAATAAATAATTATAAATTCTTTATTTCGCTGTTCGAATGGAAAACAATAGCTGTGGCACAACTTTTCTCGTGCAAAAATATATATACTCAACAGAAATTTCATATTTAAACTGAAAGGAAAATATAGTTACTTTTGAACCAGCCACAATTTTATAATATTTCTAATGATAATTAATTAAGATGCATATCATTAAGTTAATCATATTTATTGATAGAAATATTATAAAATTATAATTGGGTCCAAAAGTAATTATATTTGTCTCTCACAGTGTAGAGTAAAGAAACTAAGGGATTTATAATTTAGTGCTAATATAAAACTTTTTTCCGAATTTTCCATGTACATCGATAAGAAAAGGTGTTGGATATCGTTTTCTCACGTCAATCACGTTGCTGATATCGCGACACAACAACTATCGGACTATCATCTCCGATATCCTGGAGAACATGCAGCCGCGGAAATTCCACACGCGTCTTTTTCTAATTGTAAGATCTGAAATAGATATCGGCTTCCTCAGCCACTTCTCGATTTCCGGCAAGAAACTCAATTTGAACGTATTTGCGCACGCAAAGAAAACGACTAAAAATTCATAAATATTACTACGACTATAATTATAGATTGTAAAAACAACTACATTGGGTTCCCGCTATTTTTTTTCTGCATTATCGCGGATAATTGCGGACAGTATCTCGAATTATTATTCATATCTAACGCTATACGATTCTTGGAGCGTCGAGAACGCGAAAGAAAAAATTAAGCAAGCGATTTGTATACCCTTTTTCAATTACAGATGCATATAGAATTGCAGTATAGAATATATTTCTGCATGGAGCTGAAGAGTTATCCGCGCTTGTCGTTTGGTGCGAGAAGACCGTCACTTGATGCAGGTTTTCTTATCAACTCGTCCTATGTATCCCGATGAATATATGCTTCCCGCAAACTTGCTTCCTTCTTATACTTAAACGTTTAATTTCCTCTCCCTGATTCACGGAACAAGTTCTTCCATCAAATTTATTTAAGAGTAATTTCACTGCAGTCATGAGAATTAATGGAAACGCGTATCGGTAGCAGTGGCTACTTAATTAACGGCAGAACTTGCAAGCAAAAAGGAAAGCGGAGCAGTTATCTAATTTTTTTAATCGATAACGTAACGAGGAAAGACATCTGCTGATACTCTTCAATGAGGCAAATGTACCTTCTTCTCGCGATTATATTACGCATTTCGGCCTCTATCGCGTCAGGTTTCAGCGGTTATTCATAAGCACGTGAACGACTTGTTAAATCGCCGCTCGGCAATCCTCCGTTTTCGCTACGAGAACATAATCGTAGAAAAAAGCGCACTTACGATACCAAAACACATTAAGTTCATTACTGGCTCGTAAAGCGGATCAGAAGCATTTTACATTACGAGTTGGCTTTTTTCTCACGTTTGACGTACACACGCGATTTACGTGACGCGACGATGCCGCCGCATATTTTCGTACTTCGCAAGGTTGTATACTTGCAAAGATAAACACGCCACTACATCAGCGGGATCATTACGATTTTTTTATTTTTCTTACCTTGTTAGAGGTATCGTCCGCACGGAAAGACCGCCTCTCACGAATTGTCATAAAGAGACGTTATTTCCCGAGAAATTAATCTTCAATTTTAATATGTGTGTGAGTGTCTCAGCACTACCGGATAATACTTCTCTCATAATTTACGGTCATATTGTTAATTTTTTTCTTTATGAAATCAAGAGAAATTACTCATTATTTAAGATCGCATCTTTCAATATTTTCAGCATTTTCTACCCGAGACAATTTTTTTCTATAGATTTATATGAATATAAAATATATTCATATCTTTCTTTGTATAAATAATCTCTACTGTATGCAACAAGTTTTATGTCTGTCGAATCAGTTGAATGTAATTACGTAATATGGAACCAACGGAATCAACTTTTTTGTCTCACTCGCTTGAAACAAGGAGAAACAGAAAATAAGATTCTGTTGTAACGTTATATTAAAAGTTATTATTCAGTAAAGTATTATTTTCAAATTTTTCTCATTTCCTTAAATTTTATTTTTTATGAAAGGAACAATGTAAAATTATTCTTCTAATTATATTTTTAATTACAGTTTTTAATTCTTTTTATTACTTTTCGGATATACAAGAATATAAATTATACAAAAAAAAAGGAAACATATATAGCCACACGTATTTTATATAATTATATATTATATATCTATATATATTTTTTATCGGATATTGGATCTTACGTTCCATTCTAAAGATTTGTCAGCATGGAAGCGTGCATATTTTTAGAAATATAAAAAATATAATATAAAAATATTTAGCACGTGTTTTCTTTTGTAAATTTTTTATTTTGCACAAGTATGTTAAATACTTACGTTCAACAAAAATCGATACAGATTCTTGATATATTTTATGATACATACATTCTATAAGATTAATTAAAAACTAGCTAATCTATACCGGTGACTTTGTAATTTCCATCTCTTTCTAATATCTCCTAGAAAATAGTTATGTTATTATAAGCAATAAAAAATGTACACGCAATCGCACTTATATGTTTATTGCAGCAAAACATGATGATAATAATAATAATACATAATTATAACATTCACTTATTTATCTTACAATTAATTGCAAGAAATTAGCTGCACGAATTTAAAAAAAGATTCGAAATACAAGATGCGGGTGAATAATTGAAACAGATGTTCTTTTTGATACGGAAATCGATGAATTGAATTAAGAAGTAATTCATTAGGATTGAAAAATTGAAGAAATGTGTTACAGAAAATGAATCGATTATGGCAAACGCTACTTATATAACTTACGCTCTCATATAAATTATCTAATGCACTTTAACCTGATTAGAATGTATTCCATTCTTCAATATAGTCTTTTCTACTTTTGATCTTATTGTTGTTAAATGATATATCGCAACTTCTTATCATTGTAGATATATTATAAAATTGTCCTTCCGAAGATGCATTCTTTGCGTTTAAAATGAGGCAAATATCTACGCTTTAACATGCTAATATTTTTTTTATTTTTTTTGCGAATATGTATCTATTAGATTGTTGAACACTCAGGAAGTATTGTACATCAGACGTTTAACGAGGCAAAAGTAATGGTTTTTGGCAACCAGTTTGTGACTTATCTTCTTTCTATAGATTACAACTTTATAAAGCTTTAAGTTTTCTTTTATTTATGGATTTTCGATCAGCAGTATGTATAACTAATTCTCTTTTTCCTTGCTTTTTCTCTCTTTTGTTGATACAAGGTCGGCCGAAATATATGATATAATCAGGAAGCAAATATTTCTATGGCTCAAAATTAGTTGAAAGGTAAAATAAGTTTTTTCCGAACAAGAAATTTTTTTCATTTCGACTTGTTTTAAATCGTAGTAGTTTTCCAGTTATATCGTGTACATATTTTGGTCCACCATGTATATTAACTATAATCTATATTATATAACAACCTTCTCAAACGACATAAATTCGAAATCTATTTAAATGTTATTTGACTATAATAAAAAGTAATTCAATAAGTCAATACATATTCTCATGATCTTTTTTAGACTTTATATAGTCCAAATACATCAAGTAAGCTTAATAACTAACTTAATAATTATTCGTCTCTTTGATTCATTATTTAAACAAAGCTACAGCTTAGAAATTATGAATTCTGTCAGTTAAATAGCGCAACATAGAAATAGTAAAAATATATTATATAGTCGTCTTATAAGAGAATTTTTTGCTGTCTCTCTTTGTGCAAAAGCTGTATTATAAATTGGTTCTAAAAAGCACAATGGCACCATTTACTAATATTCAAAAGCATTTTCTTAAAGCTACGATTTATATAACATTCTCCCACTTTATGTATTTTACTAACATAAATTAAATCGCACAAGAGAGAAAAGCATTAATAAAATTATCTTACTTGAAAAAATCATTATAAACAGATTTGAATTATAAAATTGATTTATAAAATTGGTCCGATATATAATACTAATATATATAATTCCTCGTGACTGTCATTGTTTCGCTTACATTACAATAAAATGTGTGTCTCAAAAACTGCTTAGAGTAAATATTTGAATGCAATTCTAACATTATATATATCTGTTTTATACTCAATGACAATCGCGCAGTCAATTATATATATATATATATACATATAATGCAACAATCAATTATATGTATAGTGAGTAAATTATGTAAAAAAGAATATTCTTAAAAGATAATATTCAAAATATATTACTTAATATTGTATTGCTATAACTATTGCAATTTATTCGCGCGATTGTCGCTCAATAAAGAACAGATATAAAAAAAGCTTTATTAAAAGACTTATAAAAGCGAATATAATATATATGTAAATATCATATTTACATATATATACATATATAGTTTCATCTCTTTCTCTTTCTACGAATAATATTCTCCATAAACTTGATGTAACTTCGAGATTCCCATCACTCATTATATACATAATAATATCATTTTTTATTAAAATTTAAGTTTATATTAAAAGCATAAATCACATATCAAAAAGTCCTGCGACTTATATAAAAAAATCTCTTTTTATATCGTCTCTAAATAATTTTCTGTACTTTTTGTTATATTTTTACACATTTTTTGCATGCGATTTTTAATTGCCTTTAAAATTATGAAGTTTTCTTTGGAAGAATGACTTAAGTCTGAAAAACACAGTACTTAAAAATTATGATTAAATATTTCGGTTTTAAGTAAATGATTGCAATATTTTACTATTAGAATAATAATAGTTTAAGAGTAACAAACAGTGTAATTAAAAATAAGTTGTTCTTTCAGAAAACTATATACAATTTTTATTAGATATAATCCAAAATATCACCAATTACGACTTTCTTTTGATTTCATATATAAGGCCAAAGATTTAGATTTTTTTATTCTATATCATTTTAAAATTATACTCTGCAACATGATTGTATAATCTTAACAACTATTTCTTCTAAACAATTATTCTATTCATTATCATGTCGATTTTGCTTAATATTCTTCTCTTCCATTCATATTAGGAGGCAGCTGTGAGACATGTGTGTCATGACTCTGTTGAGTTGCACTCCGAATGACTTCAATCCATCTGAAGATAAATTTATCATTGTATTTCTCTTAGCTCTTTACAGGTACAAAAATCTCCTGCATATTTACCTTCCAAAAGTGTAATCGCTTTCCGCTCGAAAGAAATATACATGGTTCTTGAATTGTAACTTGAATACAAAATCCTTGTTGATTCCATCTTTTTCCGATGGTGTAGAGACAGTATATCCTAATAATGGCAAACTAGCCAATGGGAAGTCATCTTGATGAGATTTGTAGAAGAATAAGCAAAAGTTAGTAAATACGACCCAAAGCTTTTGCCAACCATTGCTATTCTTAAATTTCCGTAGAAGAAATCCACTAAGCTGGTTCTGGAACAATGAAGAAACGTAACAAACATTATCATTAATTAGTTTTTATGTAAGGTATCTAAGTATATTAATCAAGGTATCAATGATTCACAAATATTACTCGGAACTTTAACATACCTGAAACGCTCGTAGTTGATCGCTGTAACTAATACTTGTATTACGATGCCAACAAACGTGAACTGCAGTATTGCTACGTTGTGAAGCCTTTGCACCTCCGCAGCTAGTTCGATCTACTTCTAATCCTACACCATCTCCCACTTCGTCGGCTGAACCTAGAACTTTTGCATAAAGAAAAAGAGCTTAGAAGAAATCTTCTCTCGTTAAAAAAGAAAGCTAAGAATAAATATTTGTTCACTTTGTACAGATATTTTAACTTTGTATTATTTAACAGTTACTTACTACAAGACTTTAAACTTAAATACGGCATTTTTGCGTCCGATGCATCGATCTGTGTTATAGCTATATTCAAATCTTCTATCCATCTCTCTTTTTCTTCCTCGTTGCTTGCTGCAACTGTCAGTGACCTACAAAAGTAAAATTATTTAAATTTTACATCTTTTGCTTTTGTCATATTTTTAACATTATTAATATAATACTGAAAGTATTTGTTTTAAATTTTCGTATAATTTTTGTGTGTTCCTTAAAATATCTTTATCATATCTTTTAACACGACTATTTATTTAGTTCATATTCGTTCGAATTGAAGTCATAAGCGAACTGATGGCTGTCATTAATAGCACGCGTGCTTCAATAAAATCAGTTTAGCTAGTTGACTTCTCAATAATGATATGGCCTTTTAACGACCACTCAGTATCTTTATTGTATTTTTACATTTTTTTATTTTTATTATTATCTCCGTAATTAATAATATAAAATGTAATTCAAAGCATTTGATATTTACTGATTTCCTTGTCCGTCGATAATAAAAGCGAAATCCGTTCCCGTCTTATTATCCGCGTCTCGAATCTTCATTCCTTTCAACGGTAATTGGCCATGTACACGAAAACATTGCGTTGGTTGTTGCGTACGGAATGTATATAGTAACACGTCTGAGAACTGTGAAGATAAATGATATTAATTCAGTTGCTTGTCGCACTAATTAGCACGAATTATGTTATTAAGGAGACTTACCAAGAAGAACATACGTTGTTGGAAACCTTTACGGCTGTACTTCTGCAGACACCCTTGTCTGATAAATCTTCGACCTTCCTGCACTAGATTATCAAAACCGCTGATGTCTCTTTGCATTTCGCATAACTGCACCAGATTTTCCTACAACAATGGCAAATTAAAAAAAAAAATTAAAATCACATAATCAAAAATATATTATTTTTATTCATTTTATTTATTAAGTTTTTGCATCAAACAATAATAATGGCAATTATTTATTTTCTCACCGCTTGATTTATAATCGTGAGTCCTTCGAGCAGTGTCTCGCCAAGTCTGTCCCTCGCCGCCAAACAATCCTCAAAGTCAGTATGGTCCTTTGGATAATGATCCAATAGTCCTAAAAAACCGGCACTTTGAGAAATCACAAATTATCGTGTACATATATTATAAATCTGAACGGATACTCACTATCGATAATACTATTATAATGCAGTAATCGTTGCAAAGGTTTCAAAAGGAATGAGGTCAATGGCAGGTAGCAATGCTTCTGCGACTCGAAGTCGCGGCAGAGCTGATCGAAGCGTCGCGACGTTCGCATGGAGTATTCCATTTTCTCCAACACCGGCATCAGATTCTCCAGATATTGGTCGTAGAGAGGCAAAACGTTCAAAAGCGTATTGTACAAAAAGTCACCGATATTGTGGCGGGCGTTGCTCTCCCAGCGTGCGAGCCGTGCCTCCATTTCCTGGAGGCACGGTCCGTGCACGTCGGCGAGTAGCTCGATTAGAGAGACTACCGACTCCCCTTCTAGTGCCGCTTCTCGAGAAACTTCCTCGCGGAACCACTGCACATAAATACAAGTCGCAACTTCAAATTTGTGAGTCCTCTTTCCGTCTCTGGTATACTCTCCTCTGGCTCTACTATCTTCTACGCTGAACTTGTTTTAACTGACTGTGTTTTTCAGTTCTAAAAACAAAGTACGGTTTTACCTACCACATTAATAACATCCAAGTCCTTCTTGTAAGTTCGTTCTGTCATGAGGAGCTCCTTGGCTATGTAATAAGCTTTATCGGTCGGCCATCTCTGCGCAGAAAAATAGTAACTTTTTATCGCTGTTTCTACAGAGTTGAAATAATACGGCAACGGTGTTGTATTCTCAAACGACAAACCTACCTTCGTTTTTCTAACTTCCGCTTCATCCCCTTCCCCGTTCCGTATATTCTTTACCGGGCTCAGATCCGGCGAATTTACGACGCTGATATTGTTCACCTCGACACCGCCGTTTGTCGCCCGTTTATCCGGCGATTTCTCAGCGGCGTACACAGAATTGTTGTTCTCCCGTTGATTAGATATCTCCTGCTTTTCGGCTTGGACATCTGCAAATAAATATCAGTTAGGCAACCCTAGGAAGAAACAAAAATTCCGCTGAACATGAGAAATAAAAAAAAAGGGATAAAACAAGTGTCGCTGAAACTCTGAGAGAATAAGATCCGATATATGTATAGGCACGCATGCTATAGTGCACTATTTATATATTTATTCTTTCTTTTAGCGTGATTTTTTGCAAAATCGGAAATGAGTACTGATGGCTGATTGAAATGCAACATAAAGTTTCGGGAAAATTATTCGATGAATCGGTGGCATATCTATCTATAACAAGTGTCTGTAAAATTTATACTAATTTTACGTGAAGCTACAATTCTTAATGTATTAATAGACATTAAGAAACTTATATGTGAGAATTAATCATTACTTTTGTTTCGGTAAGATTAAATCATATTTGTGTCATAAACTCTGTTCTAAGAGTTTTCTCTTATCTTCTTATCAACAATATCGTTTATAAAATGGATAAGTGTAAATATATAAAATATATTTTAAATAAAGGCGTACAATATTCTAACTGTGAAAATCTCAATAGGATATGTGCTTTCTCATTCAAAAGTAAAAAAAAAAAGACTGATCTTTTTTGCGCAGATTATGGATACAGAGGCACAATGATGCAAGTGCAGGTAATGTCGAGTAAGCTATTTTGATAAACAAATGAGACATCAAAGCCAGCATATGTGGTTTCATTCCTATGAAAATCCATGCTCAAGCACGTCTATAAAGCACCGTGCTCTAAGTAATAAGCCGACTAATAAAACGGTGATTAGAACCCGGATGAAGTTAATGTTGAGAATCCATAATGTAACACTCTACATTATTCCACTGACGCAAATCGCATGCGGAAATAAGGAGCATCATGACGGAGAGGTTGCGCGGTATGTTCGCAACGGGCGAACGGAAATTCTTCGGTAACGAGAGAATTTCCGATCGAATTCGGCTTCCTCCGCGGAGAGAGAGGAAGACTAAAGTAAAACTTAATGAGAACGTAACGAGAACAACAGAAAATGATATGCGGTACAACTAGAAATAAGCTACACCTGTCTGCGTACTTTGCGCTGGCTGTAACGACATAAAGATCATTCAAATACGGAATGCGGGGACCGATAACGCATTTGCATGAATCTCCGAAGCCTTGAAAACATATTCCTCTGGCCTTTGAGCGCCAGATAATTAATAGCCGTATTATTTCCAGGCTTACATACAACGATGAGACTGCACACGCGATTTCAAGGATATTTTCATATGCTTTCAGCCTTGATCCCGAAACATTTACTGCACATGTCTCGTGACGTTTGGGAAATTTTTATTATTATTAAGAAATGTACAGTTTTTTTTAATTAATTTTTCGCCAAACAACTTTCGAAAACTGCGACGCTCAAACGAAGAGTACATGCAGATTCATTTACGGATTATGCAAATGCGACAGAGAGACCGGACTAAGCGGGAATTTGTGCCACTTCAGCAGACGTATCGTGAAACAATGACGAAGAGAAAGAAATCGTAATATCCATCAATTAAGACAGGCATTGTAAGGGGATTACTCACACGTAATGTCATCCGTGTCGTACGACGAATCCGGCATTGCGATAAAGAGATACGGTATAAAGAACGAAAAAGAAAAAAAAAAGAAGAGGACAGGCTACGTCGCATGTATGTACGGGGGAAGGAGAGGAAGTTCAATATTCGATTCGCCAAAAATCGATGACGGATGAAACGAGGTGAACTGAAAAGCAATGCGAATCTCTGTCGGACCCGAAATTAAAACGTCAATCTGACCACACACGTGGACGGAGGCAGAAGAACGAATATTCAAAACGAAAAAGAGAAAAAAAACAGAGAAAACGAAACGAGCACAGAACTCGTCGAGAAACCAAAGTGAAATTACTGACGCAGATCCGACATGTGACTTTGTATATAATTTATTATTATCATAATTAATGTATCAATAATCAATGTACAATAGATTTCCTACGCTTGAAGTACCGCTCTTCGTCCTTCGGACGCCGGCAATTCCCCCACGTCCCTCCATCGAGCTGTGCCTCGATATATATCGTTCGAACACAATCGGTCGATATATCGAACGACCGACGAGACGGCGCATCTCAACCGGGGGAATCACCGCGTAAAACAGATATATTTTTTTTATGTATATATATATATATTTATTTATATATTTATTTATATATATATATATAGCGTTAACAAGTACGGTATATCGATAAACGATCAAAAAGTGTTACACAAATTACAAACGGGGGGATAAGGATGGGGGGGGGGAGCGTTACGCCGACACGACGGACACCTCGACGTACGTGTATCCTGTTTTCTAATTATCTTGCCCACCGCTTTTTTTTTCGTTCCGACCGTCAAATCGGGTCCTAATTGTACGCAATTACATGTACCTACACATGCATACGCGCGTGTGTGCGTGTGTGCGCGTATACAGAGTGTCCCACCACTACCAATTGTCATCAGCTATAGATACCAAGTGAGAAGAAGAGCGAAAGCTCGCGGAGCTATTTTAAAACGATCGATAAAATTTAAACAGCCATTTTTTTTCTACATTGCCGAGAAGGAAGAGGTCGCGTTGAGAGAAAGAGATGAACGAACGTTTAGTGGAGTCTCTTCTCTCAGCGTTTTTTATCTCCGTGAAACGATTTGAATTTCAATTTAACGAAAAGGATAGAGTTCCATTACCGAGCTATCAAACCGAGCTATCAAAGCGAAAAACAAAAGGAAGATATCTATGGCAAGGACACCCACAGGTGATGATAGGGCACTCCGTATACGGACGTCGTATATTTCGAACGCTCACAAGTCGAAGCAAAAGTCAGTTGACACGCGAGTAACGTCGTCTTTGCAGACCAGAAACGGAAGATGAGCGAGCTCGAAGTTACGTTTGGGGCGACAACGACGTATGATTAACTGTCCGATCGATGATTCTCTCAAGGACTTCTTTATTGCTAGTCTGGTAAGCCATTGGAAGAGATGAAGCGTATTAAATAGTCAAGAGATGACATTGAAAATTAGCAAAATACGAAACTGGAAGACAAACAATAGCTTCAATGAAGAACACCGCGTGATGTAAATCAATACTTGGCGAGCCTAGTATGGAACTTCATATTATTAAAATCGACAGTCTTATAAAAATGTTTGACACTGAGAGATCAAGGTGTAAAAACACAATGCTTACGTTGTAATTTGCGACAAGATAGAAAAAAATTGTCGGCTTAATATATAAATGTCGAGTTTTAGCTTTGTTAAGGTTTTAAAGCCGAATAACGCTTGGACACGCGACAAATATCCTCAACAAATATCCGAATCAGAGTAGAAAGAGTTCTGTAAGAACAGCTAATGAACGGCGTATTCGTAAGTCGTTCGTTATAAATCTACGAACTGGCCAGCTTTATCCCGAAATATGTGGAGATCGGACCACATTAATATTCATAGCTATATAGAAAATGAAGTGCATTTATATTTGCATGCAGTAGAACTTGCGGAAAGGAGAAAAACTTAAAGTTCACTTCAATCGTTCGCTCTCCGATTATGACGAATCCATTTACAAAATATTTGGCACTATTTGTATCTTGAAAAAAGGTTTTCACCGTGGTTATCAAAATTATCATCTTTCTACGGATGGTTAGTACAAAGTGCTTTCTTCACAATTAATGTGTTTGTGCCATAATAATAAATAGTGCCAAGAAAATACAAGTTTTCGTTTCATTCACGAACGGTCAAAAGTCATTCGGCAAAATTTATCTTTGTTTTTGTCTTACAAACTTCAACATATAATTTGAATAATACCCGCGTATTATGAAAATTAGCGTTTAAACTTTTCGCCAGAGATTCATCTCTCCGGCGTTCATATTTTGACGAGCTTCGAAATTACAAGAGAATTTCAAACTTCAACAGAATCGCATACTTCCTTTTTTGGAACGCAAAAAGTTAAATGCAGATTTAACATTCTTGGTATTGAGATTAATTCTCTTCTGAGAAAAAAGCGGATCAGATCGCAGTTACATTAAACTTTTCAATCTCAGAACGAAATCTGACCAAACACAAATTATTATTATTATTATTATTACTATTAACCCTGTATTGCACGACAACTTGCCAGTCAACTTTGTAGATAAAAAACAGCAAATTTATATAAAAAAGTAATTAAATCCTACGTGTTTTCTGTATTGATCAACAAAGTTGTCGGTCGTTTATG
>JAJVSH010000011.1:2240478-2262968 GCA_021460005.1 Tetramorium alpestre
CTCTAGGGGGTGATATTTATAGCTCGATTTTACATTTAAGATCGTCTTAAGTTTTAAATGGTCTGAAAATTCCATCCAACTAATGGAACGACCGTATACTATCTTATAATATTTAAGACGACCTTAAATTTAAAATCAAACTATGAATATAATTCTAGGTGCGATATCACATGATGACAGGACCGAATCTGACGATGCACAGATGCAGGAGCCAAAAGACGAAGGGGGGACGTACCAAAATCGTGAATCTCGCGGCGAATTCGATGAAGTGGACCGCAAGTGAATGAGAGAGGTAAAGGCAAGCGATGCGGCAGAGCGGAAGAAAGAGAGAAAATGTGTGTTTCCGATCGAGTAAACTGAACTGATGGAAAAGTGACGTTACATTGTTTCCTTTTCCGTAACGAAACGGCAAACACTGCACTGTGTTCGCTCCCTGCGGTTCGACCAGCACTGGTGCGTCCCCGATCGAATTCGCCGCCGAGCACAAGATACTCAATACACAAATGGAGACATAGTGATTACTAATCACGCATCAAAGGGTTTTTATTCGACTAATCGCCCAGGCCGTGCCATTAGACATTAACGTAACTAGACCAATGTGGCGAGTGTGACCACTGGCACACACTAGTAGTATGTGCGAAGAGATGACTCGTGTATTAACATTCGTTCGTCGTTTTGCGTTGTAACTCCTCAAAAAATTCCGCTTCTTGTGAGTTCGGTAAATTTCTCAAAAAAGACGCACAGAATACTACCTTGCATATTCATATACCGGCCATAAATTTTATCTACGTTTAATTGTCGATGCGAGCTTTTAAATCAGCATCCTAGCATTCGCGTCGAAGGTCCCGTCATCGCCTTAATAATTTACACACGCCGTCTTGAATTTTAAAGAAATTTATCTCTGGGTGTCGCTGTACGTGCGTGAAGATCGAGAAAAAAGACGTCGTGCCCGTTGTAGAATCATCCGGGCACAAGGGGAGAAGAAAATCTTCGATCTTCGGAACGCGACTCTCAATGGTGAATCGCGAGAAGCTCTTTTTTTCCAAATAGAGATATATTTACAATCTCCTCCGGAGATATCTACTTTTCCTCGTGCGCGGTCCAGATATAAGCCGTACATTGTTTCTACTCGTGCCGCTCCAAATCAGGATGATCCTGGAATTGCCGAAACCTCGACCTATTCGAATGATCCGGGCAACAGCCATTCCGATGGTTCCCGCTTCGGGCAATCCCGGGATAACTGTCATTCCTGGCTCGAAGCGCTACGATATGTACAGGGTGTAATCGGAAAATCCAACGGTATGACCCTGACGTGTATTTCGACGTAATCCTGAAGTAAATTCGTTCGTTTGTTCGAATTTTAGCCTATGGCTCGGAAACGTGCGCGGATATCAAAACTGAGTCGTCGAACAGGGTAAACGGGGCATGCCATCGTTTCATCGGCACTCAGCGGTCGTCCCTTTGCGTCACGCGTTACTTTCCACTGCCTGCGTATCCCTCTCGTCGTAATACACGATCATCAACTGACGATCTTAGTGCGTCTGTGTATAATAACGACGATATGTATTGCGAGAATCTCCGATATACCGACAGTATCTCGCCTATTTCGTTATCAGGAATGCTGTGATTCCCGAACGAATTATTGACGAATTATTGCTGCAATTATATCCACCGGGAATCTATTCAAAGATACGTTATTTTTTCAGATATACTTTAACAAGCCTTTAAGATTAATGTTTTAGCTGCCATTTAAGAAACCGCGCTCCGCAATGAGAGAGATAATTAAAGAGCTTAGTTCCGTACTAATTAACAACCCTGGTGTTCCATTTGATTTTTACCTATTTTCATCTTTAAGATGTAACACCTCCGTAAATACTGTCACGTTCTTAGCTCGATATTTCATTTATTAAATACGCACCTACGAAACGCAAGAGAGATCGTATTCGATTAAAAAATCAAAATATAAAAATATATATAAATTAAAATGTAAAGAGAATATAAAAGCAAACAAGAAAGGAACATAGACAACTTTACGTAAAATTAAATCGGCAGCGATTCAAAAATTCCTTGTATCAATTAATACAAGAAAAATAACCAAAATCGCGTTTCTGACGATGCCGTGTTTAATTATAAATTCACAACCACGATCGTTATCCCGGCGTTACGCGTTCTCTCACTCGCATAATCTCGCATAAATCGGTATGCTTACGTATATTTTTACCTATTTAAAAACGCGCCAAGGGAGACACGTGCACACGTGCAAAACGCGTTGAATTCGTTACCGTATTAAATTGCGCACATGACGAACATGGTATAAAAACTAGGCACAATGCAAGCCAATGAGAAATCCAAATGGGACTTTCTATTGCTTCGCTCGAGTCGGACTCCTTCCTCAAGTTCTATCTCGGTCAAACAGTACGATTCTTTCATCGGGAGACAGTCTCCCGTATTTATTCGCTCGTTGTAAAGCCAATCTTTCTCTCTTTTTTTCCTCTTTCAAAACCACCGATCTAAGGGAACGAATAATTGTGAGCGGTAAAAGTATACACGTGTGCTCCCCAATTGTATTTCAAATGGAAATTTTACTGAACGAGCGAAGGAAAAGGAAAAAAAAAATCACGGGAAGAATCAAATTTCTTTCGGAAACAGCCGAAACGCGTATCTAGCTGCGATCTCCCTCTCGCAACAAGTATCGGCGATAAATCATAAGTCGCTCAGTAACAATCCTAATGCAGGGCAATAGATCTCCCGGTCTGATCTCGCGGATGTGCTTGTCGCTAGGCGAATAAGTCTCGCGGATTAATGATTAGACGAGGGCTCAGGTTCCCACCTAAAACCAGAGAGCTTAGCGGCTACTACCCAGTTGGTCCGTGGCCAACGTCTATTAACGAGTAACAGGTGCTCCTCTCGCTCGCCGGGGGTAATTCCATACGCGGAGGATATATGTATATCGGGGGGGGGGGGTGCACCAGGGGTGCGCCTTTGGAAGCGCGATGCGCCGCGTTTTACGTATCTACGTTGAGCAACTTTTCCTTCTTCCCCCTTTTCTAATGTCGCGCGAAGTCCGCGAAGCAAATGCCGCGGCGAAATCGTAGAATTGCGTTTGTCGATGCTGTTCGGAAGTTCAATTCGAACAATGGGGAAACAATCGGCCCGCGGACGTGATTCCGCGTTTCGTTTTCCCTCGCTACCCCCCTCGAGGGGACGTCGCCGTCTCGAGCGAACCGCCGCTCGCGATTGATTGTCCTGGATGAATTCAAGATCCGCGCGATCGAGTAAAACGTCGTGATTGAGCGATATTTTAACCCTTTAACGTTATTACAAAAATGTGTCGCACGATTATGTGTCGTGTTAAATATAACACAAAGCTACATTGATTTTTTTTTTTTAGAAGAAAGAACAGAACATTTTTCACATATATGCACGATTTCCCCTAGCAATGTCGGAAGTATCTCGTGCAAGAAACAAAACGGAGATACGGGCCGATTAAAGGGTTAAAAATGACGATCGCGATGACGCGGCTCGTGTTGTTTGGATCACTAATTATTTTCGAATTATCGTCGCTCCTTCGTTCCTCTATGCCTTATTAACATTATTAATTATTAGGATATAACGTGTCGCGCGTAACGGTTTCCGTTCTCCAACGTGTCGCGCGCGGGCACGTCGATCGCGATAGTTAATATACTTTTCGCTTCCCGCGTACGTTATGCATGAATATTACTCGCTAAAATATACTCATCTCTACGAGGGGGGGAGGGGTCGGGAGACCAGAGGGATGGGCTCTATCGTGACGGTAATATCAAAGTAAATCGGGTTTCTCTAAAACACGTAACAAACCGTATCTGTATCCCTAACGATAATTATGCTACATTCCTCGCGCAGCTTTTGATCATTCAGCCTCGGGCATTCCAGCCCGGAACGACGAGCGTCGCCTTTGTCTCGTCCGTCCTGCTCTCGTCGCTGTTGGTACCCTCGCCGTACCTTCCTTCATACCCGTATAACTCTCGATTCTCGATTGCCGCTCGGCGCGATAAATAGATCCCTCGCCGGGCAAATCGTCGTCGTTGAATCGTCGTCGTCAAGATCACGGAGGGCCAGGCCGAGTCGTCGAATCGCGAGATCCACTCCCCACTTGATCTTCGTTCTTGTGACAAACGTAAGTCGAGAGTGCCAACGCACGATCACTCGAATCTATCAATATTCAATTCTAAAGTGCGTACAATTCCACACGACTGGGAACTTTCCCTACAAATCCTGCTAGTTTGAGCCCGGGCGAGCGCGACCGATCGCGCTCAGTTTCTCCCTTTCCCTGCGGGCGTTTCTGTTTAGTGTCGATCGTCGACGTCGCGTCAACGTTGCTGCTGCCGATGATGCTCGTCCCTCGTTTCGGACATCTCGTCGTCCTCGTCGTCGTCCACGTCCAGACTCTGGCCCTCTGTCAGCAGCGGCGGCGGTATGTTCGCCACGTCGAAACTGGAATCGGTACTGGACACTATGTGACCATCCTTAACCTCGAGATCGACGACCACGCGGTGCCGTCTTTTGGCGTTCTGCTGTCGCTTCCGGCGGAATGCCCGCTGGCCTCGATCGGGCGTGTGCGCCGGGCTATCCATGCTCGAGGACGTGTCACCCTCGCTCTGCGGGCTGCGGTTGGACGAGTAAGGCATCGTCTTCGTTCTGATCTGCGTCCTGATCGGCATCGGCGGACTGGACGTGGTCGAGTCGCCGCTCAGACTCGTCGTGGAGTAGTACGGGGTCGACTTGGCGCGGATCGGTACTATCACGGGCCGCTCGGTGGACCGCGTGCCCTGAGACCTCGGCTCCGAGAAGCCGCGATCGAACTTGCCCATCGATCTCGTTAGTTTCTCCCGCTTCGGGATGTCTCTTCGTTCCTCGGATGACCAGTCGTCCTCCGCGGCCGCTTTCGCTTGCAGGGTCAGGTCGGCGTACTTCTCGTGCATGTCTTCTGAACTGTCCCCACGGCCCACCTCCATCCGCACTTTGTCACTACTGGAATACTTCATCGCGGGCACGTTGTCGTATAACTGATCCTCCTCGTCCTCCTCGGGGATCGGCAGCGCCGTGTCGTCAACGCAGAGCGTATCCTCGTCCGGGACCATTTGGAAATCGTCGTCGTCGATGGCCTCGTCGAACTCGTTTCGAAGAGTGATACGAGGTGGCGAGATGTCGATGAATTCCGGAGGATAAATGCCTGGCTGATCGTCGTATCGACGCAGGCGAGGATCATCGAACTGATTCTCAATAAATCGCCGCGCTTCATCAAACTCGTCACCATGCCGTCGAGATTGACCTAAGTCGTCATCGTCCTCGACGGTCGTTTCGGGCTGTAAGATCTCATGCCGTTCGACTGCGGAACCGGCGGCTTCGTCCTCGAGAACAAACGGGGAAGTGGCCGTCGCGGGTGGAGAAGGCAGTGGTGGCGACACAGGCAACGGCAGCGAAGACGGCGACGGCGGAGACGGGAGCGAGGAAGTGTCAGCGGACTGGCACTTGGAATTCGGTCTCATGCTGGTCGCGCTTCTCTCGGACGTCGTGGTGTCGCTCTGACTCTTGTCCGCAGCCGCCGAGGCGTAGTACTGCTGCGGTATTACCGTCGTGCTGCCGGACCAGTCCGAAATCGAGGCGCCGAGTTCCGCCAGCGAATTGTCGTCGGACTTCGTACCGGAGTACTGGCAAAACTGGCGCACGGTGTTATTCGAGCTGGACCACTCGGACATAGACAGGCCCATTGATGTGTCCTCGCTGTGCGACGAGCCGGTTATGTACGAATTCGATTTCGGTTTCACAGCGATTTTGACCGTACCGTCGGCCGTCGCGGACGTCGAACTCTGGCCGTCCTCCAAAAGGGTCGAGTGCAAATCGTCATGCAGTGTCCTGTTCTCGTCGCTGGAGTCGCTATCTTGGTCCGCATGAACGGGCGTGTCTGTGCTGTCCGTAACAGTCACCTTGACAGCTTCCTCCGGTTTGATTTCCATGTAAAACGTCTCCACGTGACTCACTATCGGCGTTTCAAAAACGGGTGAACTGGGCGGCGACGGCCAGTCCTCGGAGCTTTGCAACTGCAATCGCGAACGCCTGTTCGTGCGCGGCGACTTCGAGTCATCCTCATGCGCACCAACCACGTCAATGGGGATGTCCGGCAGCTCGGAAGACGTTCTGCGATCATCGGAAACAGATGGTAACGCCGTACCGGATGGAGGATCCGATGACAGAGACGGCTGATGATCGCTCGACATCAAAGATTCATCGTCGAGGCTCGGCGATCTCGAACTGGGCTTAAAGGAATCTTCCAAGTCACTTCTGTCTTGCTCCGACGTGGTCGACCGTTCGGATATTCTCGACAACGTACGTGAAAGCGAAAATGCGCCGTAGTTGGCTAATATTTCGGGACCAATGATAAAGGTACCAGGAAAATCTGCTAGATCTTCTTGGTAACTGTCTTCGTTTTGACCGTTACTGTCCTCGGACTGCGACTGCTGCGCGTTGCTCTCGTCCTGAGGCACCCAGACATCCTCGAGACTAGAACTACCGGAGCTTCCCTGCGGGAATGACTTCCACGTGACGCTCATCTCCTGCTTTGGAGGGGGCTGCGAGCCATTGCTGTTTTCATCGTCCATGGAACCGCTGTCTCGGGCGCCTTCGATCATGGCGATCTCTCGACGATCTATTATGGGTTGTATTTGACCGATTCCTAGCGGCCGGGCGATGGAACACGAACTGGAGTCCGGGTCTTCTCTGTCCGGTGTCCAAGTGTTGGTTTCTTCACTTCTCGAGCGTTCAGTGCTCAACCTAAGTTTCCTGTCGATGGAGAGACGATTGCTATCCGCGATTTCCTCTTTGGTCGGTTCGTCTTCCGGTAGATCTTCCGGTGTTTCTCCACCTTCTCTTTTCATTTCTAAATATTCCGGCGTCAACTCGACTTCCACCAGCGTCTTCTCGTCCATCTTATCGACACCGTAGTCCGGTGAACTTAGCTCGCTGTCCGGGCCTCGCGTCTGTACCTGCGTATCGAGCGCGTCGAGTGTATCCTCGCTCGTGTCAAGGGAGTCTAGCCGCTTGTTTTCCTCTTCGTCGATCTCCACTCGCACCTCCACTATCTCGTCTTCTTCTTCTTCATTCATGTCATCGTCGGAACATTCTTCGATGGATATTTGTATCGGTGACTTGACCATATCTGGAGGATCATCCTGATCGTAGCGATTTAAGAAGAACATATCGTCCTCTCGTGCCACACTGATAGTCACGTCGGGCACATCATCCCTCTCAGACGGACTTCTCGAACCGTCGACACGAAAATCATATGGGCGGGTAGGAGATCTCGTTGATATAGTCTCGCCATCGGAAACTTCGTTCGGTGATTCGCTCTTACAGACAAGTTCCGTGCTAGCGCTTTTCACGAAGACTGTAGAGACTGCCGATTGATCTTGAGCCAACTGAACATCTTTTGACATATCAGCCTTCGCGTCGAAACTCTCCTGAGAAACTTCCTGCTCAGCACCGGATTCTGCGGAACTCTGATCGATGAACTTTGTCACTTCCTCGACTTTAGCAATCTCTGTGACCTTCGACATTTGCGTATCGTTTCCGTCAATGGAACTCGCAAACGGTATTCGGCCGTCCTCTTGTCCGTCGTAAGTTATCGAATCAATACAAGGAACGATCTCGTTACACTCCGTCAACGGTGATTCTAGATACTGTGCCGAGGTCTCGGTAACGGACAGAGAATCCGGCACGGTCGTGTGATCGGTACTGTCGGATTTGTGATTCGGGGAGGTCTCCATCTGTATCGAAAGTTTCGATACCGCGCTCGCGCCTTGAGCAGCCTCCTCAGCGACGTTCTCCTGATTTTCCAGATTCTCCGATACGTCTACTGTGTCGTCCTTGCTGGAGAATGCATTCGCCGGCGGTAGTCTGTGCACGGAGATCACCGCGGCGTCCAAAGATTTTGCGCGCCGCTGAGCAGTAGGCGATTGCGTCGCACCCTGACGCTGTAGAGCGCCAATCCCGCTACCTTCCGAAAGACCAAGACGCGCGCGAGCAAACAAAATCGGCGTCTGTCCCGGTTTACGTAGGACCAAGGGAGATTGAGTTAAATCCTGAGCGAGCGCCGTTTTCTTTACACTGTCCTTCGTTGGTTCCTTGCCTGGCTCTTTACCTGACTCTTTGCCTGATTCCTTGACTGTCTCCTTGGACTGGTCGGCTGCTGCGGCTCGTTTCGTACCCGCTGGCTGATCGATCACCACGTCAGGTTTAACAGACGGCTTGGAAGGCTGCTTCGACTCAGCAGCAGCTTCCTCGCCAGTCGTTTCCACCTTCAGCGCCACTGCCACTTTCCCGCGTGCTGTTTTCGAGTCTTGCTTCGACCCTGCGTCCTTGGCCGCAGCAGATTTGTCATCGGCGGCCTTGGCGGCGGCGGCCTTGGCGATAGCTTTGATTCTTTTCGGCGAGATTTTCTCTACCGAATCTTTCTTCTCCGTACTTCCCAAACTCTTCGATATTCCCAACGATTTCGGTCTTGATTTCTCGGATTTTATCGCGCCTTTAATCAGCTCATCGTCGACGGACGCGGATTTCGCGCGAGTACTTTTTGTCTCTTCTTTCTCTTCCTTGGATGTTGAAAACGGCTTGTCGGACAATCTAGTTACAGATTTTGATCTGCCCTTCTGTACAATGCTTATTTCTGGCGCCACATCGGTCGAATCGATTATTATAATTTCCTGTGGCATTTCGCCGAGCTTTAATTTGGATTTGTCGATTTTTGTACTCGCCGACGGCGAGCGCGACTCCTTCGACGCGCTCTTCTTCAACGGCGGCTTGTCGCCCTCTAACGATTTTGATTGTTTCTTGAAATCCTTTTTCGGCTCGGACTTCACCTTCTTCACCCTTTTCGGAGAGACGTCTTGCACGAAGTGTTTATTCTCGACTTCCGGTGAGAGTAAGGTATCGATCGGAGCCTTCTCTTCCGCCAGCGACAAAGACTTTGATCTTATCGGTTCCGCGTGCGGTCTCAGCATGAAAGGAACGAACTCAGGAACTTTAAGACTATCCAATTCTAGAGTAGGTTTCACAGGCACTTCGTCCAAAGGCAAATCGGCGACTGGATCCACGAAATCGTCAAATCCTGTGTCGATGATCTTCGGTCTCGATATTTTTGTAGCGGAATTTTTACTAACTTCCGAAAATTTCGATTCTATTCTCTCCAAAATACGTTTCGTTTTTTCGGGAATACTTGGCTTCTCCAACGTCTTCGGTTTCTCCGGAATCGGCGGTTTCTCCGGTTTGGTTTCCACTGTAGCCGGTATGTGAATTTCAGCTATTACAGACTGCACATTCTCTCTCTTTTGAACGTCGTTCGACGATTCGCCGACGGCTCGCTTCGGCGAACGATCTCGTTCCTTGATCTGTTCGACGTTTCTGACTTGGTCACCTGTTTTCTCGTCAGCCTGTCCGATGCCAGGAATTTCGGGTAACGGTATCTTCTCAATGCTATCTTGCTTTTCTAAACTGTCGTCCGGTGCTTTCAGGCTATCTTTTTCAATTTTCGCCTTGCGTTCTAGATTTTGCTTCATCTCCATGCTGACGACATCGGCAAAATTCAGGGCCGCTTTTATTTTCGCGTCCGCCGTTTTCGCGACACTAGTGGGACTTCTGGGCGCTCCGTCGAGGGATTTCTTCTTCTGTATCACAGAGACAATAGTCACGTTAGGATCAGTCGGCGATCTTTTGGGCGAACGAATTTTCTCGATGGCCGAGATAATCGTGATATTCGGCTCCACTGGCGACAATTTCGACGGCTTTTTGTCCAAACTCGAGGATTTCTTGCACGTGTAATCCTCGATGATAACTTCAGCTCTGTTTCTATCTAACGAACCGCCCTTTGGCGAGAACTTCTCGGGAGACTGGCTCTTCGTTTTCGAGGGGCTTCTCTTAGTAGGCGACAAACTGCAAACGATGCTCTTTGGATCAGTGGGTGAGAGTTTCGATGTTGGACTTAGAATACTCCTCGGCTTATCCGAGGGGCTTAATATCGATTTCGGTCTTGTGGTAGTAGCTGCGCTGCTCTTCGATTTATCCGGAGATAATTTATTGCTGGCCTTGTCTACCGAAGAGAGCTTGGTCAGATCAAAGTACGGGAGATCAGTTACCATCTTCAGCGGCAACTGCGGTAAATCCTTGGCGAGGCTCTTAACATTCCTCGAAGTCTTGCTGCTGTCCGACTCGGATTTCTCGTCGGACGCCGTGCCGTTCATAACGTGTCTCTTGTGCAACATGTACGGGATGTCGACGTTGGTTTTCTGTATCGCCGCGCTGTCCGAGAACGGCTCCTCGTCGCCGGAGTCGGCCGGTGTCAAGTCTATGGATTTCTGATGCATCAGCATGTGCCGCTTGCTGTTGGATCCCAATCTCTGCCGCGCCGGATTCGGATCGCTCTTCGTACGCTCCACCGGCACGTGCCCAGGCAACGTGGTCTCCTCGAAGCCCAGCACGACGCCGCCAATCACCTTCGGCTCGTACTCGGCGAACACGGTTTTCGACTTCAAGTTCTCCAACTCGTGCGGCACGCCGATAACGGTTTCCGTACGAGATTCGATGTACATTTTCGCCTGTCGTTCGCGCTCCCGCCTTTCGTCGTCCTTTCGCGCTTTCTCCAGACTTCTCCAGTCGTCACGTTCTCGCGGTTTCTCCTCCGACTTGATCTTCTCGGATTTGCTCCTGCTCTTCTTCTGATCTTTGTAATCTATTCTCTCGATATTCTTCCTACGTTCTACGTCAAAGTCCAGGCACTCGAGACTCCTTCCTTCTCGCGATTCCAAGCGTCCCAAGTGTTTTCGCTCACGCGAGTCGAGCTTCTCCAGGCTCTTTCGCTCGGCGCTCCTCGATTCGATCTTTCTCTCGTGAGTACGGTCTCTCTGTTCGTAGCGCTCCAAGGATTTCAAACGTTCGATCGCTCGCGGATCAAAGTCAAACTTTTGAGAATCGAGTTTCTCTATGCTCATCCTCCGTTGTTCTTTCGGAGTTAATCGCTCGAATGGGCTTCTGTTGTCAGAATCGAAGCGTTCCAAAGTGTGCCGATCGTAGTCGATAGAAGCGGCTCTGTTCTTCCTCGCCTCCCGCGTATCGATCCGTTCGATACTCCTTTCCCAGCGCTCCCGTGCGTCCGAATGCCGATGATTGCTCCTCTCCTTAGGACTCCTAGGACTCCTAGGACTCCTAGGACTCCTAGGACTTTTCAGATGCTCCATGCTGCTGCGCAGTCCTTGAGAATCTAAACGATCGACGCTCTTGCCGCGCGATTCGTATAAATCACTGTAATGAAAGGCACTCTTCTCCCTCGAGTCTAGATGCTCATAGCTCCTCTCGCGCACGTCGAGCCGCTCGATGCTTCTACGTAGCTCGCGCAGATCGATCCGGTCTATGCTGCGACGGCCGTGGCTGTCCGATCTCCGCTCGCGCGAGTCGAGCCGATCCACCGAACGGCGTTCTCGCGAATCGCTCTTGTCCATTCGCCTGCACTCCCTCGAGTAATCCCGCTTCTCCCTCTCGACGCTTCTACGCTCCTTTGACAAAACCTTCTCAACCTTAACGTCTGCGTCTCTCGATTTCCTATCCCTAGACTTATGCCGACCTAGACTACCTGTCTCGACGTATAATCGTGGCGGATGATCGTCGAGACTAGCGATACTACGTGCCCTAATCGTCCTACCCCTATGATCCGTTTTACCTCCGTCAATCGGGCTCAGATCGTCGTCTATTCGCGACTTCGGACGCATAATACCCTCGTCTCGCAAGACCTCGGAATCTACGTGAGTGATTTTGTATTTTGGTTTTAAATTCTTTAGCTCGTTCAAGACAGAAACCTTTTGCTTCTGCACCTGCATCACCACCGGATCTTTTCTGGCGGAGTCCTGATGCGGAATACCCGTCTTGGACGGTTGTTCCACGGAATTGGCGTGTCTCGTTTCAAACTTGCGTTCTATTTGAGTGCCCGTTCGTTGTATCCTAGATTCTGTAATCACAAAATCGTCGTCCGCCTTGGAGACGGCTGAGTACCGATCGATGGACTTGGAGGTTTTAGAGTTCTTGAGATCAGTGAACGCGGATCTGTACTGTTGTTTCTCCGAAGGCTTTAACGATCTGTGCTTGACGAAGGAATCGGTTTCGGAGTCCATTTGGAACATCTCGTGTTCGATTCCCTCGTCACTCTGATCGGATATTGGTTCATGCTCGTCGTGTGGACTGGAATACGATTCCGGATACTCGAATTCATGCTCGCGTTCTAAAAGCTCGTAAGAATCGTGTGAGAGATCGTCGTGCGACAGATCTCCAGCGGGACCCGATTCCTCATGGCCCGATTCGGTAGACAACGACGACGTTCCCGGGTAGGAACTGCTGTAGACACGCTCGGGGACAGAATCGTGATCTAGGGAAGGTAATTTCGAACTAGCGGCGCTATACGACCGATTACTCTCGTCGTAACGTGTTACGGGGTTGTCTAGCTCACCCTGTGAGGCTAATTGGAATGGATCTAACGGAAGGTCCGCGGTGACCTTGTCGTCTCGCGGCCGCGCCTTACCGGAGTCCTCGAAACTAGAAGCGTATAACTCGCGACAACTAGCCGACCGTTGCCATGGGTATCTGGGCAGAGGTCGTGGTGGTGGAAATTCGGGGGGACTGCTGTTAGAGGGGCTGATACGACCTGTTGATGAAATCCGTTGTTGGCTGGTAGCATGCATCTGCCGCGGTGCTGGGACCTGGCTGGGGGTGGCTGGCGAATGGACGTCGATAGAGGTGAGCGTCCGAAACGATGTAGCTGTGTCTTCTCGACGGTGAATCGTCCCTCCCATCGAGACACTCGTCACAGTCGTCGGAGAATCCAGTGTCATCGAACCGCATGACAGAGACAGAGCTGGGGTTGCCAGGGCTGGAAAAATCGTATCGTCCGATATAAATCCCCTCTCTTCTAACGCCCATACGTGATATTATGGAATTTTTATAACTCTCGTGCGATTCACGCATCTGTCGTGTTAATTATTCTAATAAATATTTAATTAGTGAAATATCTATTGCGAAACAAATGGAATTGTCGCGTGCACACGCACGATATTTTTACTTCTTTTTACACTTTAGATAATATAAACGAGTGTTAGTACATTAGTAGTAAATTTAATCAATATTAGCAGTAAATTAGTAGCCAATATCATTATAATATTGTTATAGTAATTGATAATATTATTATACTATATTCTAATGTAATAAAATCAGTATATGATATACATATTATTATCTTTTAATTATATATAATATAAACATATTTTGCTTCTTTAAAAAATTGTTAATATTGCTATCGTATTTTTCAAAATATGAAACAATAATACATATTTAATTCTTTATGTAGAATTAATGTAATCTCATAAAATAAACATTTTAGTTTTAAGAGTCCTGAACATACATATATACATTTCGCAAATAATTTCGAAGAGTCAACGAGATATAATCATATTCATAATCACAAATATATATAATTGAGATTTTCTTACGTTATAATTTTCACACACACATACGCGCTTGCGTTTGCGCGCGCGCATATACACATACACACACGCGCGAGCGCGAAAACGCACACACACATAATTTTTATAAACATAATAAATCTTAAGCCCAAAAAATCCATTGTTTAAAAACAATTCTATTTAAGATACGCTATTCTACTCTACTATTACAATACTTTATGATACGGTTATGATACGGTGAAAAAGAAATGAGGCTAGAAACAGGTGGACAGAAATAGAGAGAGCCAAAGGGCGGAGAAATTAAAAATAAAGCGTTTGTTGTGGAGGTTGGTGTCGGTCATGGTACATACCAGGATCGCCGAGGGGGAGGAGGGGGTGGGCAGAGATGCTGGAGCTGCCCATAAGGGAGCTGCTTGGAGTGGCCCCACGATAGCCTCCCCCCTCCGAGCCCTGCAATGCCCTACCACCGCTAGTCTGCCGGAACGAATTGGACCTGCGAGCAAGAGAGAGTCAAGTTCAGCATCAGACTTAGGCTGTCAAATGCCAAGCCTGTGTTCGGAACTGTCTTATCCCTTCTTTCTTTCTTTCGTTATTGTCAACGATCGTTAGTAGAAAAAAAGAAAAAAAAAAGAAAGAGAACGCTTCTCAACTAACTCGACGCTACGATGCAAGGAATTATGCGGATGATATTGATTTTCCTACCAATCCACATCTTGAAATGCGATGCGATAAACAAAAATAGAATTACTTCTGATACGATACACGGTCAACATCGCCGTTAAATTTTATTCACTGCAATGTAATATATTGTTGTCCACACACAATTATTTGTTATATTTTTAATTATACAACAAGATTAATAATTTTAATTATATAACAAGATAAAAACATCACTTAAAACGTTTAAATGTGCAGTTAACTGTGTATATACATATTTACTAATTTTATATATGTATTACTAATTTTATATATGTATAAAATTAGTAAATCATTACGAACTGTGTAAGATACCGTGAGTGCAACGGAGAATTGTGTTATACCACTGAATTTGGGAATAGTTAAAAGACAGCCATCATTTTTAATAGAATATGAAATAGTAAAAGAAGGCTGTTTCACTCTCAAAAAAATACCATATGGAATATATTTTTTATAGAACATTAATTAATATAGAAATCTTTATTTGCGCGTTCGCAAATAGCCATACGTGCAGTAATTATATGAAACACAAGAGGAATATCTTGCGTGTTCCAAAGCACAAATAAATACAAAAGTGCATTTTTAAAATAAATATACCTAATATCATATTTCAACTTTAATACATTCAACTTTTACGATCGTATATAACTGTCAGATAATCAAAAATTCATTCAAAATTTCATTTCGATTCATTTCACGATTATTGCTCTTGAGATGAAAAAATCTAGAACAAGCAAAATATAAAAATACTTGGACTCATCTCAATGCACAGAGATCTTTTTAGCAAGAATCTGATATGTAATATAAATGATTTCAACTTATTTTAAAGAAATTTAATATTACGAGCGTTATTTCAGTCTTTTTACCAATAGATGTTTCAATGTATAAAGGCGTTTCTCAACCGTGCATCGATATCGCACAGCAAATAAATATCTGTCAGCGGTATGTACAAGAATAGTTTCTTTTCTTTCTTTCGACTGTATTATATAAAATANACTATCTTCTATTTTAGAACAATCTACTGCTATGGACAAATATCTTGTTGGATAGAACTGTTAGGGCAGTGAAATATGGTACTTTGCTGTGTATTATTAGATACAACAATATAAATAATTAGTGATCACGCTATTGAGAGAGGGTACACTCATCATTCGGGTTTATCGTGCCTGATGGTGAGCCTGACTCCCCGCCACCCCTGTCCGAGCAGGCAACACTGACAAACGGAAATATAAAAATGGATATAATAAAATAATTTCCGCTGGAAATTGGAAACGTTCGGATAATATATGTATAAATAATCGACTTGTATCCCGGCAAAAGCAAGACCGTGCCACCTCCTATCTTACTCACAACTTTGGTGCGTTTGTTAATAAAAACCTCAATGGTACAACATTAGGAGAACAGTACGTGGTCTGCATGCACTACCTACATATTACATGGATATCCAAGAACTCTTTTAATTATTCAACAACTCTTCGATTTCTTGGAAAAACTTACCTTTGAAATGTCTGCCTCTTTACGTAATTATCTCGAACAAATTCAACAATTTGTTTCTGAGTTTTGCCGCTATACCTGGTAATATATAAATGCACAACAATGTAGAGATTTTGTAATTATAATTATCCAAATTTAAATTTACCATATATTTTTGTAAGTTTATATACAATCAGATTTTAAACATAAAATATTTAAACATAAAATAGTATATTAAACGAGATATCGATTTGATATATATTTAAAAACAAAAATTGGACATTAATTTTCTTTAACAAATATAGCAACATTTTAATTTGACATACCTGAACGATGATCCACGGCTAAGCACTCTAGTTTTCTGCCTTACGACTCTCTTAACTACAGAGCAACGAAAGAAGCCATGATTTTCTACACACTTTTTCCAAAAGTTTTTACATTCATTACGTCCCTCAAAGAAAAATTCGACTGTATCCTTATAATACCCCTATAAATAATATAAAAAAATAATATAAATATGTGATTACCATAAATATTATATTCAAATACATATTTAATGTTTTAACGTAAAAATAATTATTTTCAAGATGTTAAAGACATTTTAAATACTCACATAACCCTCGGGATGTAATTTGATTAAAAAACGTTTTCGTTTGAAACTGATTTTTCTGATTTTGGCCCAACTAAATGTATTTATCTTAGTATAATTTTGAAAAACTACAATGCCCATATGCGCCACTGCGAGATTTAATGGAACATTTTCATGATCCTAGTATAAGAAGAGCAAAAAGTTAAGATATTTTGTATTACCAAAATTTGTAATGCCAGAGTATAAATCTTTTAATATCTACCTTAGCTGGATGCATTTTCATTCCATACAATTCGCAACGTCGAGCTGTTTCTAAGAGATTGAGATCTGCCTCCGCAGGAGATTGTCCCCTATTAACATTAAAATAATATATGCATATATATATATATATATATATACTATTAATAAAAAATAATTTATCTAATAAAGTATATGCATTTCTTACGCATGTTTCTTGTGATTTTCCATAANATCTAATAAAGTATATGCATTTCTTACGCATGTTTCTTGTGATTTTCCATAATACGTCGCTCCAACTCTTGATCCTGATGAGGCACAAACTTGTATGTTGATAAATATGTATGATCTGGATAATCTTCTATCACATAATCCCCACATTCAGCTATAAATGAAAAAATAAAGAAATTAATAATATTTTTATTAAAAAATATTTTTATTAAACAACGACAATGAAATTAGAATATATTGCAAAACAATTAGCATGTTAATTTTATTAGGGTTGGATTTAAAATTAACAGAAATAACAATGTTATAATTACCCTGGACAATATAACTGGCCATCAATGCTGCTGTGTTATCATTGCATTGCAGTAAACCTTGAGCTAAATCCCGTTTGATTTGTAGACAGAATAAATATCTTGTAAATTCCTCCTCAAGCTGTGCAGGATCTGGCGTATAAAATTTAACACAGAACCTCAGTAGCGGATCAATAAGAGACAAACCAACTTGTCTGCATACTGGTTTCTCCAAATCCAACCAATACTGTAAATGTCAAAATTTTTAATTTCACTGTTGATTGAAACAATATTATTTACATTAAGAATCAGATCTTACTCTTGTGAAATTTGGTTCTTGATATTCAAGACCAAAGTAATCCGCTTCTAAAAGATGCAATTGCTTACAAACTTGATCGAACAACACTCTACCCAGTGCCTTAGCCTGAAATTTTCAAATAACAAGATTTATAAAATGTGATATAAGTATAATAAGTTGTGTCAACTAAGTTGTTAAATTGTAAATTATCGTCATCTCTTTATATAGCGCTATATTTTTATAAATAAATACGTCAATCAAAGTCATATAATCGAGAGCTGTAAATGTGCAGAATAATCTTATTGTACTTTCACTATAAAAAGCCAAGACGCTGGAACAAAATTAATCTCTGAAGAAATAAGCAACACGTTGCAAGCATTGTAAATAAATAATCAATAAATGAGTATACATATTTCACACACATTCAAGGAGATCCCCCATTTGATACATTATATGCTCCAATAGCTCATTCTTCTGGAAATACATACACTATACAACATGTATAGTAAGTGCCTTGCCAATATAAAAATACATAATATTATAAGCTAATAAAAATTTTTAATATAAATAACGAAATATCTCATTTACCAACTCTAAGGTTAAAAGTTTCCAGAAGTTCATTAGGTCCAGTTTATTTATACTTTCAGTATATAGATATAACATCACATAAAAACTCGTCTCATATTTTTTTGAGCTAAACAAAATTTTTAAATGTTTAAAAAATTTAAAATAATATAACAAGAAAGTGAAAACCTATCTTGTGTATTGGAATTTTAAGTTAAATGGCTTTAGGGAGAAGACTCTAAGGAGCTTTGTAGTCAATGACTCTTGACCTGGATCCATGAAGTAAATAGTTTAACATGCCTACGTTGCAGAATATAGGAGATGGAAGTAATGTATATGCAGACTTTTTGATTACATAAAAGATAGGAAATGATCACAAGTTCAACTTGCACAAAAATAATGACGGCAAACGTGTTAAATAAAATATATACTTTACGGAGATTAGATTGTATCAGAGCGAGAGATACGAGCACTCGGATTAGATTATTTAATGGCATTTTAATACACAGATAAAATACACGCGAACACGTAGCGCGGATATGTAACAGCTTACGCTCACGAACGTGATAATAGGGGACTGCACATTCAATTGCTGTATAATGTCGAATTATGAAGGTACAATAAGAGATTCAAGCATCATTCAACGTCACTTTATACGACATTTATTCTCATGACAATCTCTGTAGGGCGCAAGAAGTCACTTTTACGAACAATGGATGGCAATTTCTTCACATACAGTTTCTATATTTTTATAAATAATGCATAGGAAGAACTCAAATAAAAAAACATTACGCCATGAAGAGCAAGAGAGCGTAGAATATTATCTTATATTTATTTATGGATTCTAACACGACCTTAGACAAAAACTCTTGTGCCTTTTTTCTATAAAAAATACTTTAAGAAATGACTTCGAAATTGATTAGCGAAAAGATATTAAATTTCACTAGATTATTTGAGCTTCATTTTCTCTGCAATTTTCTCCGCGTGCCTTATCATATAATTGTCGCGAGCAGTTGAGAATACTATTCGAGAGTGAAATAAATGTCCTTCACCTGCACTTGAAACATTGTAATAGAGTCATCCAACATCTGTACACGAACTGCCAGCATCTTTCCAGCTTTTCGCGGTGTTGCAGGAGGTGTCCTACTACCTCCATCCACACCAGCTGGCGTCGAATGACTGTGAGGCATTTTCGAGCCGGCACCCTTCATTCCAAAACTGTCTATATCATTCATCTTGAATCATTTATTCTGTCTTACAGAATAATCGTTTAATGCGTATTTTCTTAAAAGGGACAATCAGTGTGTCTGTATTATGTCATCATCTGTAACGAGAGAATTACGAGATAAGAGATTACATTTAAATGATACAAAAATGAAAAAACAGAAAGAGAATCTATATAAAATGAAAAAACAGAAACAGAATGTATATACTAAATACTATATACAGCTATAAAAAAAACATTGAGGTGGTAAAAATGACAAACTTAAATAATGACTTGTTGGGATCAGAAAATTATGAATTATGTAAACAGGAAATGTGTAATCATACGAAGTTATATAGTAGAATCAAAAGAGGGGAAATATAAGAAAATTGCAGGATAGAAACAAAATAACATTTTTCAATTTTTCTTAATTTTACGGAGTAAATTTTCTTGAAAAAATTTTTTTGGGATCAGAAAACTGAAAGTAAACAGGACAGGACAATCATAATAGGTTGCAATAGTAAAGTCTCGTATGTCGAAAAAGCGAAAATATATTGAGATATTTAAAAGACGGAAGCGAAATGTTTTCTTTCTCTAATCATTTTCATAAACAGTATCGAGTCTGCGCTGTTCGAGTTCTGTGAAATTAGTATCCCGAAATGCGACGTTTTACAAAATATTAATATTTGATTATTTTTCTATTTGTCCACAAATAATCATTATTTGTTCACCTTGAAAAAAATTAAAAATAAAACAATTTCATCATCGGCAAACAAACGGACAAATTATGAACAAACAAATGCCATATCAATTTTGTGAAAAGTCACATTTCGAGATACCAACGTCACCTGCTGTCTCGTCTCCCGTGATTCGCGCCATTTTTCCAGATAAAGGGACACACAAGACAGATTTCACGTGAGCAGACGTGAGTCCAAAGAATCAATTTTACTCCGACTCTCCCGTAGCGGAGCATACGAGAGAGTCTCGGCCTCTATTCCCGACGCGCTGCTGCTCCACTTTTCCGGCTGTCACCGGGCGTCCCTTTAAAAAAAGAAAAGCGCATCGATTCACTCGCACGACGGGGAGAGAGACACGCGGGATGTCGCGCGGAGACACGCGAGATGCGAGATTATGCCATCGTAAAACGGGGGAGATCCACCGCGGTCAGCTGCCCGCATCTCGCGAAGCGAACGACGGCGAAGCGACGGTGTTTACATAACGCGCGACGGCGACGAGCCGCGATGTTGTAAATCACGCGGGGATCCTCCGTCGCGTCTCGCGCGATCAACCACGATAACGACGATCTTCCGATACGAAATCCCCGGAGGGAGAGCGAGCGAGTGAGTGAGCGAGCGAACCAGCCGAGATCGAGGAGGGACGAAGGGACCGGGGAGACGCTGTCGCGATCCAACCGAGGTGGAAGAGGATGCGTGCCTTGATGCGTGCACGCGGCGCTCGTTCTCCGCGCGCTTCATTACTCGCTCTCGCCCCGCGCACGTCGCCACCGCCCGCGCACGTCCGTCCGCGGCGACGTGCGTGGTCGTCGTAATTGCTGAGTTCCTTGGCGCGGCGTACCGAAAATGGAAGCCGCGTGCTCGCCGTCGTCCTGAAAGAGACTCGAGCCTTTAGATACAAGAACCCGGACACTTCTATATATACTGTGAGAAAAATAAATCGTGGAAGATGGGAAGGGAGAGAAAAAGGGAGAAAGAAAGAGAAAGCGAGGAGAGAGGAAAGATTTGGTAGAGCGATTTATTTGTATGTATGTACGTACGTCCGGCGGGCCGTCGCTGGTGCGCCCCGCTGCCAGCACGCCTCGACACGCGTCAACCAGAGTTCATTGATCACTGAGACGCACCACCGCTGCGTTCGCCGGCCGCTACCGTGTCTTCCTGGCGGCGACGACGACGATGATCGACGACGGGTGGGAACGCGCGACGATGGGTCGCGTCGTCGCCGTTAATGGGTGGCGGTGTTGCTGCTGATGCTCGCCGATCTCGCAACGGCGCCGCCCGACGTCGTAGGTGCGGCGATGTGTGCGCGACGATGCTCGATGACCATCGAGCGCGTACCAGAGCCCCGAATCGGAATCATCACGTATGCACACGCACGTATGCCGCGCGTCGAGAGGGAGATATATGTGTATATCTCACACGCGCACGCACCAATAGACGCACGTACACACAAACGCACGCACTAACGAGACGATGGAGTAGTGATGCTGAGCTGCCGCTTAGACACGATCTACACGATGTGCGCAGTGGTGGATGGGCATTGCCGTTACGTTACGTTTCGTTCTGTTCTATTGCGATGCACCGCGTTAACGTTGCGCTGCGTTGCGTTTCGTCGCGTCGCGCTGCGCTCCACTCCGCCTCTCCGTTGCTCGCGATCGCGCCGCAACGTAGGGCCGGTCTACCGAGGGCGCGACATGTACGAAGGGCGGTGGCACCGGTTCCGCGAGCCACGCGTGGCGACATCTGTCAGCCGCGGTGAGCAGTCAGGACGATAGTCGGAGCTGGTTGATAAGTATCGAGCAGTCGGTAATTACCGACGATACATCGGTTGGTAATTACCGTCGGTAACTAGTTGTTTTTTACTTGGCACTCTACAATATGTATGCAATTATTGACGTCGGCTATTATTATCGGTGAACGATTAACACTTTGAGGACTGACTTTCTTTTATCAAGAGAAAAAATTTTAGAAAAGACTTTTTAAAAAATTTAAAAATTTAGAAAAGAATGCCCTGGCTCTTTAAAAAGTCATTAGTCCTCAAAGGGTTAATATCTTGTCACTCTTGATTTATCAAAATTTGTAATTGTTGCAACAATGAGATACTATTATAACGGTACAAACTACAACCAGATTTAAATGATTTCCATGGCTATTACAGACTTGGGAATAATTAAAAAATACTGTTGATACAAACTTCTCGATCATATAAATATTTAAAAGTTATTATAATTATAATATAATATTTAAAATATGATATTAAATTCGTGATATATTATTGTAAAAATATTTCACGAATAAAAATGCATGATATTAACGATGAAATAATATATTATAAAAATCACATTTTTATCTCGTTTGGATAATCAAACTTGAATGGTAAAATTGTAGTTTTAAATGAAAATTGAATATTATATCATATCGTAGATATATACACACACATACATATAGAATTTACAAGATAATAATAAATCATAAAATTAATATTGTTACATAAATCATAAAATTAATATGTGTACATTGTGAACTATTTATCTAAATTTTAGTAGTTAGGAGAACTTTCATAAGACCGATCATTTTCAATATCATCTTATATTCTTATGACTGCACGTATAACAAAGACGCTTTTAAAACAACATCCTCTATAT
>JAJVSH010000011.1:2276661-2358701 GCA_021460005.1 Tetramorium alpestre
TATGAGAAACATATAAAAGAAAGTTCAGAATCATAATCTTGAAATTCATAATCTTGAAACATTCTGTATATATATATATATATATATATATATATCTATATCGTGAATTTACTGAAAACATTTATTAAATAAATAACTCTAACAATTTTTAACGAAAAGAAGAAACAATTCTTGTAAAAATCCAATCCAATTTTTGAATTCCTTTTAAAGTGATTTGACAATCAAATCGTGGAGTTTTTAAGAGACTTAAATCTTATCGAAATCGAAGAGAATGAAATTTCCTTGTTAGAGTTCTAATCAGGCGATGGCCATCGATATTTAATGTACTTTCAAAGTCGCGCCGTGTGTATCGAGCGATTCGCAGCTTGCATAACTTCTGCAGTTTCTGCAGTCTAGCGTTCATTAATAGTAACGCTGACGTATATTTTCTATTGTTACAGTGCTTCGCGATATATCACATCATTCACCGTGTCGCAAGAAAACGAAGCTTGTCTCCGACTTACCGAATGATTTGTAGCGGAAGAATATCCTATCTGGCGCAAATCGTTAAAGCCGGAAAAGGAAGTGACCTTTCGCTACGACGTAAATTTAAAGGAATAAAAATATATTTTTAATCTACGTAATAGCCCGTTTTATAATTTGCCTCGTATAATTTTATTATACGTTTATACCCAAGCGTGGACGTGACACGCGACTTATTAAAAAAATGTCACATTAGGGAAGTTTGCATTTATTTTTTTTTATTTTTTCTCATTCATATGTACCGCAACCTGTTGCGAACTCTGAAGTACACGCCAACAATGAAGAATCTGCACTGCGAATTCTTATGTCACAGACGCGCTTTAATAAATCTAATATCAAATGTTTGTTCAGCTCACGGAGTGTATGTGCAGACTATAAGTTAAATATAATCCCTGAAAAAAAAACTCGACTCGCACTTTAAATATCCTTCTCGTTTCTTTTCGTTGGAAACTCGGAAAATACTTTATAGATCGCCAAGCACCGGTGCCTAGTCTAACATCTATGCGGTACCTAGTGGAAAATTTAGGTATTCCATTTCGTAGCGTAAAATGCGAATCGTTTGGTTAGAAATATAAGTGTTCTTACCGAGTATTTCTCCCGGGGAAGTACCGGAGTTACGCTAGGCCGCGCTTCCGGTGAGCGTTGATACGCGAATAAGCCTATACTCCGTATCTACATACATTGGCATTTTGTGACCGCGATTGTACATCTGATCGTAATTTTTAATCGATTAACACGGATCATGGGCTTCACTTTTCTACCGACTATTAAAAATATCATTTAAATTATTTTTCCTCAGATGTATGTATTTTCAGTTCTGATAAAAAACTGTGAAAGTATTTGCGGCACGGTGCCTACGCATTAACTAAAAACAAAAAAGGGAATGTTATAGGATGCCATTATGTTATAATTATCGAAATAGAATAATTCTGAATATTCATAGATACAGATATACATATATTTCCCTTTGAGAGGCTCCCTTGGCGTTGTAAAGAATGCGCATAAAAATCCTGCTATGTTCTTAAACGGTTTACCAACCGTGGCTAGACCTCATGAAAAACAATACCATTATTATATTCGCATCCTGTGTGAAGGGATATCGTGGGACTGTTCCTCCGGTTATGTGTGAGAAAAGAGCTGAGCAACGATGCAATTCCTCTAATTTGCACCTTTCCATTAAAGCTGATAGATTCAACTCCAGATATGTAGCATCATTACTTTCATCGTGTTCGTGTTAGTGCGGCATAGAGCATATAAATTATTAGCATACTGTTTCCAATTATTGAATCCTATTACAATACGCGCGCGTGATACGTTATCGCGTTTCGAAACTATCGCAAAAATTATGTCGCGCCTATAAGCCATTTTTTATAAAAACGTATATGAAGGTGATTATTTTTCAAATTATCGACCCTTTAAAAAAGAATAAATATGTGCGATTTATCAAACAATTTTTGTTTGAATTCTACTATGAAATAACATACTCTTTTAAAGTGTATTTTGTTTTAAAGTGAGTAAAATGTTTCCCGAAAAACATATACTATAAATAAATAGCAAAAAAATAATAGATTAACACGCATACAGTAAATTGATACAAGTATTTAATTCATTGGCAATTATATTCACAATGGACAGAGAAATGCTTATTTAAAGCTGTGAAATTTCACTTTGACTTTACAAGGATAATATTTGGCGATGCTCGATGAAAAGTGAATCAATAAAATTCTTTTGAAGAAATTTCTCTGTAAAGAATTCAGATATGATCAATAGAAATCTGCGACAAATAGATATTAGTGTAAATTTGTGATAAGGAGCGAATAATTTCTAATTTTCAAAGAAATTATTTATAATAATATGATAAGAAAAAGGAAGAAGCAACATGCGATACGTCTTTACGTCCATTATAATTTTGTATCGCAGGAGGATGTTGCGAGTGTTTCTTGTGAGTTAAGTGAATATTTTACACAATTGCCGACGATAATAATGGGCTGTATTAAGCTTTCTTTCCTTTTCTATAATCAGCGACGTGGTACGTATCAAAAGTTGTCTGAATGTTAAAGTTTCAAGTGTGCGCGAACGTTTATAACGTTATGTTAAGCTTCTCTGTTGCGCGACTGCTCGTTGCAGAATATTACGAAACTGTTCTCTTCTTGATTAACAAAAAGAACACTTGTCTCGCTCCCTTCGATGTTGCTTTCAATTTATAGATACAGTAAGCTTATATACATTCTGTACTTTTAATACAATATTAATTGTAAATTGTTATAACTTTATGTATTGTGTATGTTTATGTGTATCGTATATTATTTTTGCCATCATTATTCTTCTTCATGTGAGGAAATAAAAATAAAGTTTGCAAACGAATAAAAGTCATGCAATGAATAATACTTGGCTATTTTGCAAAATCCGTGAAAGTGATTTAACCGAGTAGCATGTGATATTTTTACTAAAATATATTCTTATTCAATTATAGAAGAGATTATACCTTAATCTTCAATTATCTAAATGAGAATCTCGGGGGCTGAAGGGATCTGCTGAGCAAAGTTAATTCCCTACCGGGGGAATATTTATAGATATAGATATGCACAGCCTGGCTAGATTCAAAATCCTCATATTGGCAAAATTGCAATATTCAGTACTTCCGCTAATTTCCGCAATTACCCAACTATAATTGTTTCTGATAAAAAGATTGGCTTTCCCCCTTGAATAATGCATTTCCACTTGTCGCGTCGCGCTAATCGACAGGTAAATTACAATTTAGAATCAATGCGCGAGCGTCCGCGTAATATAGAGAAAAATATCTTCTATAAGAAGGTATTTTAATTTCATTACAATAAAGAGTCCATTTTCCTTTTCCGCATACGTCGCGAGTGAGTACATGTCGAAGGAAGGAGAAGGTCGAGCTGGGGACGTTACGGAAGTTACGTCTTCTGTGTCGGCTGGGTATTAATCGAGAAAATAACAAAACGTTACATAACAAAGCTATGTAACAGTCAGCTTACCCGCTGCCTGTTGCTGGTAGTAATTGCACTCCGTGCACGCGGCGGCGGACGGCGCGCGGCTACGCTGCTGCTGCTGCTGCTGCTCCGTCTCGCTGGCGGTCTCGCTGTCGGAACACACGTCTTTGTAACCCTCCGGCGGGCTGAGCGTTTCCTGCTGCTGCTGGTCATGCCGTGGTGGCGGCGGCGGCGGCGGAACCGCGGTTCCGCTCTCCTCCTTGGAACCGGCAGCGGCGGCGGTAGTTTCCTTTGGCCGGCGTCCTTTCGCCGCGTCTTCCGCGTCCACGTTCGTCCCTCGCTCGTTCTTCGTGTCCTTCCCTTCCACCATCGACGTGGCCGACGTCGCCGCGACGGCCGCCTTCTCCACCTTCCCGTCCACGTTCTCCTCCTCGTCTTCCTCCTCGTCCTCCCGCTCTTCCTCCTCGTCCTCCTCCTCGCCGTCGTCCGCCTCCTCCTCGTCCTCCTCGTCCTCCTCCGCCTGCGGATCCTCGCGACCGCCCTGCTGACTCTTCCCGCGGGGCCCACCGCCGCCGCGAGGATGATCCCTCGCGGCGTTCTCACAGAGTGCCTGCTCTACACCCCTCGCCATGTCGCCGTATCTGCCGTTGCCGGTGGTGGTGCCAGTGGTGGTGCCGGTGCCGGTGGTGCCGATGCCGAAGTGCAAGTTCAATTCCGCCCGACACTCCTTGCAGTTGCCCAGCCGCATAAACTCGTGCTCCTGGTAGCAGCAGTCGCAGTCCTCCTCGTAATCGGCGCAGCACTCCTCCTTGATCAGGATAATATAATCCGCCGCGAAGAACTCGTTCAGCTTCTCGTTGATCACCACGCGGTGTTTCTGCGACTTGGCCTTCGTCTGGCCCGGCTTCTTCAGCAGCGATTTGAGCGTCTTCGCCGCCGGTTCCGCCGGATGTTGTTTGTTCCCGTGCTCCTTCATTGTCGGGGCTTCTCTTCACTCTTCCTCCCTTTTTATCTCTCTTACTTTCTTTCACTCTCTCTCTCTCTCTCTCTCTCTCTCTCTCTCTCTCTCTCCTTCTTCCTCTCGGTGTCACTCACTTATACCGACACGCTGTACATCCTTCCATTGTACACCGTTTCCACAGTCCTTGCAGGTCTCGCCCCTCAGGACAATACAACGAGGAGGCGCTCGGTCTCTTTCCCCTTTTTTTTCCTCCTTCCCCTCTCCTTCCGCGCCGATGTCCGTCCTTACCACCGCCACCTGTGCTGCGGCTTCCTACCTATCCCTCGCCGCTCCCGCGTTCCCACGGCCGACGACGAGCGCGTACACACTTTCTCGCGGCGGCCGACGGATCGTCCACCTGTCTACGCGCCGCCGTTATCGCTCATCGTGACGCCGGGACGCGGCCATCGACGTCCGCCGTTATCGGGCAGTCACGCATGGGGGGTCGGCCGACGTTAAGTAATCCTACCGATGTGCGGCCGCAACATCCCTTCCGCGACGCGGCGGCGTGATGATCGATGAACCCCGCAGAGATCACATGCTTCAACTCGGGGTGCCCGCCGTCTTCCCGGTTCGTGATGGCTCGCCGCCGCGACGATCAAACTGGATCGCCAAACTGCCACCGATCCCGCTCCCTCGTCGTCGTCGTCGTAGGCGGTGCACGTGCTCCCTGGCGAACGCGGCGGCTCTCCTCGCTCTCTCACTCTCTGCGCCGAGGAAGTCAGTCCGGCGAAGGCCGTGCGCCTATCGATCGAGGCATGCTGGAGAGTTTCTTCATCTCGCGCGCGGACAACTCGCGACGGCGTTCTCCGACAAGGAGATCGCGGTTACCTTGACGGCCTCTCAAGGTTATTATGATACGCCGCCGCGCGACTGCGTTCCATTGGGCTCGAGGACGATCGAGTTAAAGGGACGGGAGCGACACGACGCGGCTCCGACACGGGGGAGGGCCAGCCTCGCGCGACGTCGCGGTCGCGCTCTCCGCGAGAGCGGATTCCAAGATTCCCGGAGCAGCCGAGTCCAACCGCGATCGCCTTGCCGTCACTCGCGCGCTTCCTGCAATTATCCCCGCGTAAACGCCTCTATTTTCTCTCTCTCCTTCTCTCCCGGTAGCCCGCTCGCTCCGAGTCCTCGTTTAGCACCTTTCACGACGCGAATTGTAACGTGCGCGCGTAAGCGACCGCCTCTCTCCGCCTTTCTCTCTCTCTCTCTCTCTTTCTCCCTTTCGCGACGTCCCCGTTTATCGATTTCGCGTGACGAATGCCGAGAAGACCGCCGACGCACGCGACACGACTCGGCGATCGGTCCGTCGCCGTCCGCGACCGCCGTTGTACTACTACTACTACTAACGAAAGCCGCTCACTCCGAGGGCTTCCCTCCACCGTTGGAGGAATCACGCTCGGGAGTGATACGAGTTCGTCGGTGGGACGGCCGCACGCGACCGCGCTATTCTTGCCATCGTCGTCCCCATCCTCCTCGTCGTCGTCGTCGTAGTCGTTGTCCTCGAGATCCCTCAAGTAGCCGTCGACGACTGAACCGCGAGTAAGACAATACGGTCCGCGAGACGTACACGGGAGGATCAATGAAACGGAGCAGCTCGTTCCGGTCGTGCGATTAGTACTCTTCTATTTAATCGACGTTATTTCAGCGAGCGTTACTCGTCGTGACGCGCCGACCGAGACTGTCGCCGTCACTACTGCCGCCGCCGCCGTCGCCGCCGCCAGCACCACCACCANGATTATTACCACCACCGCCGCCGCCACCGTTGCTGCCGTTGCTGCCCCCGCCGATCGCGCCGGCAAGAACGACTTTCTATTCCAGCAACGTCGGCCGAGTTGTTACTGGCATGTCGCGAATTCATAAGCTCTAAAATGGGTCGAAACATCGACCGGAGAAAGAGAAAGAGACCCGGAGAGCCGTCGCTGTTAATGCACCACCCGACTCGCATTCCGCCAATTTCCCTCGCGAGCGTCCTTCGCGTCTTTCGCGTCCTCGAGCGGAGCGGCGCGACCCAAACAGATCCATTGTCATGTGCTTTTTCAGTAGGTTTTCCGTTCAGGTTCAATAGGTTTCCCTTTTTGTGAGGATTTCCTACTGACAGATGCCAAATGTTTTGTGCCGATCTTCAAACTTCTTAAAAGATCTTGAGAGATCTTTTGAACTTTGAGATACGCGTCTTCGAGATCGAGAAAATGTCTTTCTTTGTATCGCGCATCTTGCTTTTTCCAAATACTATACATTTGAAAATTTCATAATTGAAATATACCTACCTATATGTAAAGCGAATCTTCGGAGTAATGATCCAATTTTGAAATCGTTCGAACGTTCTTTTCAGCACATCTTTTTCTCTTCAGCAGAGTTTTCTGTGACAAGGTCTCTCTTTTTTTTTATAGGAATATCTCTACTGACATGTTTTATCTCGATAAAAAATCCTTGAACAATAAATTCGAAATCAAAATATATTTCTCTTATCGTTCCCTTCTTTCCTAAATATATTTGAAAATATTAAAAATTTTTAAACAATTTGAGATACGCTTATAAATCAAATTCTTAACTCAACTTTGAAATCAGATGTTCCTTTCGGCACGTATATCCTTTTTCTTAATCCTTATCTGCCATCGTGCTTTCGCATGTTTGGAGATATGGTTTTAATTACTTTACTTCTCTGCGTGATATATGAAATTTATAGCAAAACTTTTATCACATTTTAAAGGGATTCTATTTCAGTGTCACGATTATCCCTTTGCTCCAGTTACTCTGATTAACCCTGTACGTATAATTATTCCGTCGCGTCATTATTTATAAACTGGACAAGGCCTGAGAAATTCTATAAAAGATCCATCTCCAGCTGCAATATGTACATTCCTCTGTGCTTCAAGTACATTCCAATGAATGCGCAATCTTTTATTTTTTTTTCTTCTTTACAGTTCTATAATTGTCGATAATTGAACGGAGTACGGTATTATATAACATGATTTTTTTCTCGATCAGCGCAGTTGCAAGAATCATTTCTCGTAATTATTACCTAGAGTCGTGAACAATCTTAGATCTCTCTCAAACGACGTTGCCGTCTGCGTCATTGAATTTCTAACCGTCGTCAACTTTAACAATTCCATCGTCCATATCTCTCGCTCGCAAAAAAAAAAAGCGGCGAGGTATTATTTTCTCGCTTTTCGCTGGACAAATGGGAGAAACGGGTGTAACAATTGCAACGGATAAATTGCAGAATATCCGTGTCAGCTTGTGAATTCCACATAAAAGGTCCAGTACGCACGCTCCAATTAACTCAGTTTACGTACCGCTGTCACTTCAATTGGATTACATCGCTCGGCAAAGAAAAAAAATATATTATATTTGTACGTGCGGCATACGTTGGTACCCGTAGAATGTACGAGATCATTACGGGAACGTCGGAATCCAATCGAGCCGAAATCGCGTGCCTGATAATAATGCCCAATAAAACCGGATATGCTCCGCACACAACTATCACTACGACTTACTGAAAATAAACCAGATCATAAAAATTGTAGCGACAATTGTACCGTTACAAGCGTTCGCTGAATGAAACGTTGGAAGAATGAAACACGCTGTATGTGATAACAAAGATATTTGTGTACAACGTGTATAAAGTACACTAACGAGAGAAGATCCCCAAAGTCAACAAATTATGAAACTTCGAACACACGAACGTACTAATACGTAAGCAATTTTTTTCTTGACTAAAAGAGTAAAATCAATCCTTGGAAATTGGCTCATTTTTTATTTTTGTTTTATTATTCATCAGCAAAACGAAAGAAGAAAATTTCAAGAGAGAAACCTTACTTCTTTTAATAAGGCTCTTATCGATTAAGTATTATAAAAAAATCATGAAAATATTGAGAATATATTCTTCCAGCTTTGTTCATTTTTCATAATTCTTTAAACAATTGATAAGTTTTCTAAAATCGATAAATCTCATTAATTGTAACAATTAAGGATACGCGTAAGTATAGGGCGAGATTTATACATTATATTATAAACATCTTTATTTTTGTAATTCTGGAATCAGAGTGACTAAAAATGTCAGTGTGTATACAAAAGAAATATTTCGGCTATAGTAGAAAATATATATTTTTCCTGACCTAAAATAATACACTCATACGCACGCGCGCATATCGTACAGCATTAATAATGCAATATAGAAAAAGCTATATATAAATTGCGATACAATTGTTAAAAGAAAATGAAAAGATATTTACAACTTTAAAAAATATAATAATACAACAAAAAAAAAACATTAAATAGAAATAATTAAAATTAAAATCTAAGTATATATAATTTGCAGATTTATCTACATGGACAAAACACTTTCATCAAATGTATTCGAAGTCTGCACAGTTCTAATCCGTGTACTTCGATCCGATTAGATTCTTTGGCCATATATAAGACTGGAATAACATATGGATTTGAAAACAAAATTCAAAACAAAAGAAGAAATTTTAAACTTAAAACCAATTCAAGTAAAAAATGTTTGAATTAAATTGAAATATTAAAAATTGTTAATAAAATTTTTAATATCTTCAGCATTTTCATTAATTCATATCATTTTTCAACAAAAAAATATCTCTTTATGTTATTTGAGTATACATTATGTAAATAATATTTTAAGCTTAAATTATTAATTTACTACTTATACTAAAAAGATATTTTTAATAGTATGTAATATTATATGTAATATCCAAATTTCAAATTTTGTTGCATTGTCTTATGTCTATTTGCTTTATTGTAAAAAATATAATATACATTTCATATAATTTATTAAAATAATATATTTATATGTATATGCTAGGAATTATCTTAGCAACATATTATAATTTAATTCAAGGAATAAAAAAATAAAATAAAACTGATTTAAAATATTCGATTTTCACATAGAGCATTAGTTGGTAATTATATTTATAAATAAATGGATACAAATATCCCTCAATGTAATCAATGTAGAAGCTATGGCTCTACACAGAAATTACATGAATGAAATATAATATTTGATATACAACTAAATGTATAAGGCTATAAATGACTAAAAAAAAAGTATAATTGCAATGTAGAAATTCATTAAACTAAAAAAATATATTAACATGTGTTTTGCTGATAACATATGGCCACCAAGAAAGTTTTATAGATCTTATGATAGAGTCTATTAAACTATGTATAGGGACATATATGCGCGCGTGCGATGTTCTTACATACAATCCCACAATAACAAGAAATTCTTTTTTCCTGTCGTGTTTTGTAAATCATAATAACAATATATGTATAACAATATACGTTATACCATACATTGTAAATCTCATTTAATTACTTTTATGAACTACAACGCAAAATTTATTAATTTGTTAAATAATTAAATCTATTGATAGATATTTTATTATTCGCACACATGTCTGTTGTGTGTATATAATATATATTATAATAGGTACATAAAAAAGATGTACCAAAAAAATAATGTAGAAAATGTAGAGTAGAGCACTCCAAAAGGACGAAAAATATTTTAATATTTCAAAAAATGCAGAAATCAATATTACACTCTTGCATATACGTGTACGTCATTTCATAATCCAACGAAATCACAAAACATACAAGCTTATTTATGAAACAGTTTATATTGAGCAAAATTATTTTACTTTTCTTTAACGATGGTTATTATGCGGATATTATAATATCCCTAAATTTCTCTTGAATCTCTCGTTTAACATTCTGTGATCAGACATCCACGTGTTTGATCGCCATAATGCAAACACAGAGATGCACAGAGATATGTTGGTATAAAATTCATTATACAAGGCAAAGATATAATTTAATAATTATAATTACAATTTTATAATTATAAAATTTATATAATGCCAATATAGGTAAAGATTGCTTCATATCCACGTATATGCCGCCAATGTTATAAAATACTTATTATATGCCTTAGAATTTAACAATTGTCACTGTAAAACTTTTGCATGCAGTGTATATGAGGAAACTTACAGTCTTCGTTACTGTAGAACTAACAGTTTTATAAAAAAAAGTCGTCTTCTACAAAATAATACACCTTCTTCTTCTAACAGGTTCTGGAGGCTCTAAAGCCGCTAATATCGCCTCATCAAAAACATTTTTAAGTCCTTTCTGAAATATAAAGAAAAAAAACAGCTGTAGCGACAAAGTTAGTTAATTAAAAATCGTTATTTGTGTAATATAATTTTTAAAATTTTTATGACAGTGATTTAATATTACTAATAAAATAGACAAAGAAAAACAGATTACTGTCGTACCTGTGTAAGAGCGCTACATTCGACATATTTTACAGCTTTTAATTCTTTAGCAAGCTTCTCCCCTTGTTCACCCGAAATAGCCTTTTGCTTATTCTTTGCTAATTTTTCGTTTGTGGCTGCATCATCTCGTAAATCGATTTGTGTACCGACCAATAAAAATGGCGTCTTTTGACAATGGTGTGTTATTTCTGGTACCCACTGTAAATACATGAAAATATTATAAATAAAATATTTAATATGATGACAATTAAATTTGATAATATAATATTATACCTTTTCTTTAACATTTTCAAACGATGATGGCGATACAACCGAAAAGCATACAAGAAATACATCGGTTTGTGGATAACTTAATGGACGTAAGCGATCATAGTCTTCCTGACCTAAAAAAATATCCAAAAACATAAGTAAATTATTGTAAATATAATTTTTTATACTTTATTCTTTGTAATATATTATTATGTATTAAATATATATCACTTGAAGTAACTTGACATGAACAATTGTATTATAAACTAATGACAATATTTACCAGCTGTATCAAATAGTCCTAATGTATATGGCTCACCGCCAATCATGACAGTGACTGCATAATTGTCAAATACTGTCGGGACGTATTCTGATGGAAATTTGTTCGTAGTGTAAGAGATTAATAAACAAGTTTTACCAACCGCTCCATCTCCAACCACTACACATTTTATTGTCTGCATTTTGAACTCTGCCAAATGCTGCCTGTGGCAAATAAGAACACCAAAACACATTTTATTATTTCCTTTAACAATTCAAATATATTAAGAATGTATGTAGTGACAATTGCAACTGTTTATTTATATGTTATTAATTCTTCATTGACATAAAAATATCCATTTTTGTTATATCTAAATTTTTTATGCCAACATACATTCTTTGTACTTCAAATAAAACAGATACACATTTGAAAACAAGAAGGAAAGAAACTTTTAGCACAATCCAGTGCAAAAATAAAAGAAAAGCAATCTCAAATATATAAATTATAATTTCTTTTATCTAATATCAAATTATAAGCTAAGCATGAACTGCTTAGCTTATACTGCATACACTTTTGGGCGCTCACGTTTTGAAAGTATCATTCTATCTTTGTTGCTCATTACATATATCAAAGAAAGATAGAATGACTCTTTCAGTACATAAGTGTCCAAAGCAAATGCAGTCATAGAAATTAATATATTCTTCTAACAATAAGATCTCCATATTCACATATGGTTGACATATAAAACCTATTAAATACGCTTGCTCGATATATTAAGCATTATTATTAATGAAAAGGCCTAGATTCAACATTAATTGCAAACATACAATAAGCATAAATGAAATGTAATTATTAGAGATAACGTGGCACCTTTTGTATGAGAAAATTGGGGAATTGGTTTCGCTAAACCGTGATTACATTCACCAGTATAAAAGACAATCGCAACATCAGTGAAAACCTGGACAATTGCGCAATTGAAGTCAATTATCCGCGACGCGGTGCGGCGACTGGCGATGACAGATTTATTATCGCGTGTATAAACCTCTTTCGGGGGCGAGAATACGGGCGCAAGTTGCAGTCGCGGCGATTGTAATTGTATCAAGGAAACCGACGTGCGGCGAATCGGTGTTGTCGCGCCAGCTCGAGAAATCATTCGCCGTGTATCCGAGCGTGCGAGCGTACTGCGAATTAGCGTACGCGCGGAGCCGTATCCCGGAGCCTGGCCGACGTCGGATTTACTATGACAGACGCGAGAGGTGACCGGACAGCTCCACGTGAAGTGGCACACCAGCACACTGGAGAAATATTGTTTTCGGAGTCGCCATTTTGATCATTATGTCAAATACGCTTCCCTGTACGGCGCCGAGTACGGTGGGAGTACTGCCCGACGTACGCGAGGTTCGAACGCCCCGGCATCCCCGGGTGTCGACGACAAGGGCGATACCGCCGGGGGTACATGCAAAATTTAAATTAAACACTCACACGTAAAAACTGGGCGTCGACACTGGACTACGCTTTACCGTCACGAAACCCGCAGTTTCGTTAGATGGACATGGCGCACTGAAGTGACGGCGTGATACTTCTGGACTGTTCACACGGCCGTATATCGCCGGAGCAAATCGAGCTCCTCGATTCGCTCTGGGATGGAAAAACCCAGCGCGTAAAGGAGCGTTTCGTTACCAATTATTAAAATTCGAAATATCGAAAAATCATAATTTCTAATTAGTTTACTTAAAACTATTTTTTTAAATTATTTTAAATCGTAATTTTAAAAATCGTTGTTTCCATTCCTGATTACAATTATTTATACGTATCATATGTATATTATTAAATTAATGGAAGCGCATATCGTTCTTGGCGAATTATCTTTCAATACTAAACTTTTCCCCCACAAACCCATTTCTCCAGTTAGGAGAAAGCTAAATCTGCGATTTCTATTTTACTAAAATATCTATTACTATTAGTCGATAAATCGCTTTCGTGCATGATGTGTCGTCGGGCTAAATCCACTTTTTGACCGTGTCGATAAATCATTTGTTTTTATACCGTATCTCTACAATTTGTGGATGTTTCGCGAATTTTATTAATAATTTATTATATTAATATATAATTTAATATTAATATAAAAAGGCCAGGACCGCTCTTAGGTTTCTCTCTGGTAGAATCATAAAAAGTATTTTGAGGTTTTATCGAATCCGGAACATATATTTACGAAAAATTTACTCTGGGTTGGTGGTCTATAATAGTATTTTGTCGATGACTATCAATATGGTGATCCCCTCCCACTTGTTCTTTGAGAAGACAGAAAATATTTCACATGTGGTAGAAAGAGACAGAAGTGAAGAGACGGCTTCTATAACCTAACTTCTACAGTGAACTTTAAAATTAAGAGAAAAAGTAGGAATCATCTCTATTTATCGTGTATTTATGTTTAGAGTTTAATACTCTTGTTTTGTTATTCAGAAGCTTTTCAATCGTTTCGCCTTTAATGTTTAGCAAGTTTATTCCTTGAATGTGCATCGTTTTCATATTTCGATTTTGTAAACAATCAAACTTAGAATTGGAGTTTAGTTATTACATTTGAGTTATATTTAAGAAATTGTCTTTGCATTATTTTGCAATGTAATCAATAAATAAATCTTTAAAAGGAAGTTTAAGGAAGATCCAAAATGCCTTTGCCGGCAGCATTAGCTGCACGACTTGCGAAAAGGGGGTTAATCACCGGATTAGAAAAGCATGGTAATTATTTTTCAAAAAAATACAACGAACTGTTGTAAATTTCTTACATATTAAATCAATTTTCTTCTGATAAAAAATAATCGTATAGATTGTATGGTCGTATACATTTATGATCTTAGATTATGCTATTAATTTTGCAGAATCTGGGAAGAAGGAGACCAAGAAGAAAGTGCACGAGGAAGTAATAGCTGAAGATTATGATAATACGAAGGAAGAAATAAACCAGATTGACATATCCCAAAAATTTATGGTAAATATTATATTAACAATATTCAGTTTTTATTTTCGCAATAAAACTGTTTAAATTGTTACTTTTAATATTTTATTTAGGGTTACAATGGATGTCCCAATAAATATAATATTTACCATGAATGTACGAAAAAATGTAAGGAGTTATGGGGAATGGGACACGTGCAACCTTCGGACAAATATCTGAAGCGACAAATGAGATTAATTCAAAAGTATCCGTTGCCAGAGACTTGGAAAGCTGTTTATGATCCTGGATCGTAAGTATTGATAATTTCTTAATCTCTTATGGACGAATCTATCTCAAGAATAAGCGTGATTGTCTTTTATAATTATTTAAACCTTGTTGTATTAATCTTTAGCTATTTTATTTTCGAAGTAAGATTGAAATTATGTCTAATATTTTCAATCATTTTTAATCTTACTATAAAATGTTTTATAAATAAAACATTAATTTATTATCCGTTTGTAGTGGGCAGCATTATTATTGGGATTGGTTGTCTGATTTAGTATCTTGGTTACCACCTGGTCATCCCAAATGTCAAATATCGCAACCTGCATCCCAATTGCGCGAGGAATTGCACTTGAAAGCGGGAGATCAAGATGATAATATGTCAAGTGATGACAGCACTAGCGATCAAGAGCAAATGGAAGTTAGTAATTATATTTTTTGTTCATCATAATTTGCAATTTAATATCATATTTAATATCTAATAATGACTAATATCTGATTGTTCAGGTGGAAGAAAGTGAACCCCCCAAAAAAGATAGAAAGATCGAAAATCGTTCAAGATATAAAGGACCAGATAACAAAAGACCTTATAGAGCTGATAGAACCGATGGTAAAGATGTCAAGGATCGTACTTTGGATCCTATGGATCCCGCATCCTATAGCGATATTCCCAGGCATGTATTCCTATTTATAAACATTTGCAGATAGACATATGTGTACTTTATATAATTTTTATTCACACAATCGTATTGTAGGGGAAAATGGTCAGATGGATTGGCGAAACATAACGAGGCTAAAACTGGCGCCGATACAACCGCTTCGGGCCCTCTTTATCAAATGAGGCCATATCCCAGCCCGGGCGCGGTGCTTCGCTCTAATAGAGCTAATAAAGTAGAATCAGAATCGACTAACAAACCGAAAGTTGCGTTTCCTGAGAAACCAGAATAAATGAGTATAATTTGTGTAACAATGACTTAATTTTACGTGATTATGTTAATACATTAAAATATATTTAATGACAAAATCATTTTGCGAAAAAACATTTTACTATTGTAAAATGTACAATAAATACTTTTAAACTGAGGTACAATAAATACTTTTAAATACCATATTACGCTTCATATTCATATATTTGGTATTTTTTTTTTGTCAAATATTGATCAGAATTTTTTTATTTTTTTAGTGTTCATGTGTGATTCACAAATTGTGAACTTAAGTTTTTCTGAAAAAGAAATAATCGCAAATTTGTAAAGGAATGATTCAAATTTTCGGCAATTAATAAATTTATATTAACGTAACTGTTATGTTAACGTCATACATTGCCGACTAATAATTTAAGACTATTAATTGAAAACACCTTAAAAATTTATTGTTTTTTATTTTTTGTAATGACATGAAAAATAATATAAAATGTTTGAAACTTCTATAAAAAATATTTTTGAGATGAAAAGAGTATTCATTTTTCATCAAAATAGACACTTATATTTAATTGATTTTTTCATCTAGGTAGTTTAATTGTAAATTTATATATTTTTTCCGAAAAACTTTAATCTAAAATATAATTCTCGAAATTCCGTAAATTGTCGTAGCTCAGTTTGAAAAAAACTTTACTGTAGGCTATATTCTTGAAATTAAATAACGTTATGTTAATCAGACCTGTGCTAAATATAATACCTATTTACTTTCAAATTAAGAAAAACAATGAGTCGGATTTTTATATAAGCTGTGTTCACTAAAATACTTTTAGATTTCATATGTAATCTAAAATTTTTGATTAATAATGAATAATAGAGAGTAATCTTAAAAAATTTATTAATTAATCATTTATTTAAAAAAATAGAATCTAAATATATATATATNTTTTTTTTCATAAAAACGGCTATATTTAAGAATATTCTTATCAGAAACTGCCTTTACGTTCGTTATGTATATCGATAAGCTCGAGATAAATCTCAAGATTGTATTTTGAAAAATATGCTCTCTATTATCGATTGCTATTAATAAAATGGTATGATGCCTCGATTTCCTTTTCAACAATTAATAAGAAATATTATTATAATTAATTAACAAACATCTGCGAATAACCACGCAGCCGTCTGATTCAGTGACAAGGGACAACCCATCGTTATGCATTATTTGTAATTGCCAGATGCACGCTCTACGTCGCGTACGTTTAGCAACCGCAATCATGTGACGCTGGGCTGTCTTTTTTCGCCGAATCGCACAAACTCACGCTGATTCACGAATCTTTATTAATTTTTTATTAACCATTGAGAAACTTGCAGAACGATAAAAGATTTTTCTATTTAGTTTAACACTGTTCTATCTGCTCGCAAGAGATGATATGGTAATTATCAGATATACTGTGTGAAATTTAGTAATGTTAGATATACGTTTGATTAATGAAGTACTCCGCTATAATTAGGAGAAATCAATCAATTGAATTAAATTATGTATTATGTATTATATGTATAATGTATATTATAAACGCTTTAATGTTCGAATGAAATTATATAGAAGACAGTTGAAATGATATCGAGCTCAGTTCGACGATGGATCGTGAGAGATAACGAATGAAATTCATTATGTTAACATTAGTCACCGATATTTAAACTACCGTACGTGCGCCGTTATCACTATTACGATAAAATAATTGCGTAAAACTATAATGGAAAGTCGTTAGTTGGGAGCTCATTAGGTAATTAGACTTCGAACGTACATTTTCAGTGAGCAATTAACAATTACTCGCGGGACAAGAGATCTCCCGGAAGGGGGAGGATCTGAAGAAGGAACGATCGGTGCACCTTGCAACGATTGATAATCGGCAAACGAACTTTCATACGCGTCTTTATCTAATTTCGCTCCACTCGACTCGACTCGGCCCCGAAGGAAGATAAAAGCTCTCTCGGCGAGACGCGTCCCGGGAGGAAGGAGTGAGGGCCTCCTGATCGAGACGGAATTGATCATAAATGCCGTTACCGTGGCACAGCCGGCAGTTTACCGTATTTCGTCCGGGGCGCGGCTCGCACGCGTGTTCGCAGCCTGAAATTCACGGAGCAGCCTCGTCGTGGACGCGCGACCGGGGAGCGCGATATTTACGCGAGGATGTGCCGCGCTATCGCGTCGTCGGTACTCGTCGCTCTTGCGCTCGCTCTCGCGTTCGCCGACAGTGCCGCCGGCAGTCCGGGACACGCGCGGCTAAGCGTCAACGGTGAGTTTACTAACACGCGGATTGTCACAGCATTGTTATCCGCTTCATTGTTTCCGCTCGTGAGATCGCCAGCGAGAAATGTATCTGAAGGATCCGCTCCTTCGACGTTTGCACTGTTCGCCAATTTGACGTATCGGCTGCCACTTTACATATCGAAACGTGGCGAAGCAGAAAAAGAAAAAAGAATGCCGCAAGAAGAAGAACCTGGATACCCGAATGCCTGTCGAGATTTCAAGAGTGAAAATTTGAAAATCTGCTGAAAATTATGTCGATAAAATATCTACGGAAATGTAATGGCAGATTGACAGAAACTAAGCAAAATCTGTTGTTTCATAATCGCTTGAATGATGTTTTCCATTTAAATGTTTAATGAAATGAAGGATTTTGTACTAGGTTTTTACCTACAATTTGCCGTCAGATTATCACACAATCAGTAATTTCTGCTGACAAAAGATGAATTTAATGCAAGCAAATGATGTCAATCTGTTGTCAATGTTATCACACTGCGAGCATTATTTATGATGTATCGGCTGCTGCTTTGCATATTGTGACGTGGACGAGGTGAACAAAGAGAAGTAATGAAAAGGAATAAAAAAAAGAGGAAGAATTTACATGACATACATCTTTGGTGTAGTGATTGAAAAAGTGAAAAGAGGAAATAGGTCTCCCGCTCGTGGCCTCGTTGTACGTAGCGGTAAAAAAAAATGAGGTGTGAAAATCGAAGCGCGGAATGAAAATCAGATGTGACAGGTTGTCGGACGGTGGCGATTAGCGGAAACTTTTACGTTCTTTTTTTTTTTACTCTAATCACCGCGTCACTGATAAAGAACGTCTTCTTTCAGATTTATTTGCCGTGGGAATACTTTTATTCAGTTTGTTTTTTTTTTAATGTAAATGTCCGTAATCTTATCGGAGATGATTTTGAGAGACATTTCGTATCGTATATTAGTATTGATTTTGACGCTCACTGTATTATACTCGAGTCATGCGCTATATCGAGATTTTTAGTCTGAGATAATTACAAAGATAATACGTGTATATACGTATTATGTTATCGCAGGAAATGGGAAACAAAGATTGAGTGCCAAATGTTATATCTCGAAATGAATTAACTAACAATAACTTTTATTTACTCGAAGATACGTTTTTGAGCGATTAACAGATACGAAAACAAAAATAAAATATTTCATAACTGGAATATATAGAAAAGCATTTGTGTATTAAATTAATCCCTAAAGGCTATCATGAAATTTCAGTCTATGCAAACTTTGTTGTAATATTATTTAAAAACGTAAGGATTGATAATATTAATTTTAATAGATGGAATTATTTAAATTTTCAAAAGTATTTTTATTATCAAAAGCAACGACATTAAATAAAACATTAAATAAAATTCTCACATACTTGTTTACATGTAACAAAGTTGATTGGGCTGATATTTCACTGTATGATAGTTTTTAATTTTTTGAGGAGGGGTGGCTTTTTAAAGGCAGGGCATTTACTCTTGAAAAAAAAAACATTACATTTAACCATAATGTATTGAAATAAAATAACGAAAAAAGTCAATCTTTAAGGACTTAAGAAAAAAATATGAAAATCAGAAAGAATGCAACATTACGAATATACCCTCCGATAATCATAATGAAGGCTTACCGAAATGAAAAAATTTACAGCACGTTCGTAATTCATTTAAGGAAAGAATGTTAGAGAGCTAAAATTTAATCTTCTCAATCTCTCACGTGCATTGGTTTACTTAACGCGATCAGCTGGAGTTCCTCTCCCTGAACAGATGCCTTGCTTGTTCGATTAGACGAGAATCTACCTACGTCCTCGATCCTCAAAGAATTCCTCGAGGATGACCCAGTTTCGGACGGCGACTGGATCTACCTCCTGTCCGCGGGTCAGGAGGAGAAGGAGAACTGCTCGGAGCGTTCGATCAAGGAGTTCCCGGAGGTGTTCACGTACGGACAGCGCCGTCAGGGTGCGGTGGTGCTCCACGTGTTCTTCGGCTTCTACTGCTTCATCCTGACGGCGTTCGTCTGCAATGACTACCTGCTGCCGGCGCTCGACATCATTTGCACGCGGCTGAACATCAGCACCGACATCGCCGGGGCGACGTTCCTCGCCACCGCGAGCTGCTTCCCCGAGCTGTTTGTCAACGTTGTCGGCACGTTTCTGACCGAGTCCGACCTCGGCGTCGGCACCGTGATGGGCGGCGCGGTCTTCAACACCTTCGCGACGCCGGCATGCGGCGCGTTATCGGCGATGCACGTAAGTAATCCTCGAGCGCAGATTCTTACGCAGTAAGGATTAGCGATGATGATGGTCGTGGAAATCTCGGCACTTTGATACTACGCGCACACGTGGACAAGTGTACTCAGATAACGCAGGAAGGGAAGCGAGAGGAAGAAAGAACTTGAAGAGAGAGATGCGTATCTTTCTTACCTGCACTTGTTTTAGCTTTTCTGTAGAGAAACTAAGAAGAAAAAATTGAAAAGAAGAAAAAATTTGTTTTGTTTATTTATCGAACGTGTAAATGTCGTTAAGATGCTGGTAGAAATTGGCAAGTTCTGACAATTATATTGTATTATTGAATTGGAAATAACGTTAATAACGCTGGAAAACTTTATATGTAATTTCAATCAATTTATACGAAACTGGTAAAATATCGCATCTGAGAAAAGATTTATGTTCAAAAAGGAGACTTTCGTGGGCTGATTCCCGGTGTAAACGCTATCTGTAAAATTAACACTCCGCAACATTATTTATGTTATTTATCGATATGTGACGCGCGTTATCGATATGCGCTACTTATCTCACTGCTTATCCATAATAACGACCTCGATTATTTAACGATTATTGTCTTTGCGACATAATATCTGCTATCATCTCTGTCGATACGCATAACACGATATAATGTTGCCTGAATTTTTATTTGTTTATTGGCTTTTATAGATCATAGATCACTTTATCTTATCCGTCGATTTTTTTCATTAAAACATTTTTATTATTAATTTGATTTTTAAAGAAATGAATATTAGTTAAAGGACAATTCTCATTCAAGAAGAATGCTAAATTATATAAAGTTATTTATAACGCGTTAATTAATAACTGAATTTGTTTTTAAACTATCCTTGATATAATTAGAATTATCTAATTGTGATTATCTATTGAGATTTGATAATTCTAAAATACAATAAGATTGATTGAAATTAGATTAGGTTTTTTCCCCTCTTTTATTATGAAGTGCCATCACTTAATATGAAGTATTACGAAGCTATTATGAGAAATGGAAGAAGGGGAATGGTATTAAACAGATTACATAGTGCCAGAAAATACACGAATAATTGTAACTTTAAATGACATCTCGCGTACATTATCGTCTGCTATTGTGCTCATGATTACTTTAATGGCTCATTGTTTGCGAAGCTCTAAAGTAATTACAACTGTCGCCGGTTTCTCCGAAATCACACGAGTAAAAAAATGTTCTCACGTGTTTCTGAAGCGATTACGGCGTGTCTTTTGTGAAATACGCGATGGTGATTCTCAGAATTCGCTTCTTTGTTTCAATAATCTAAAAGTCGTAATTCGCACCGTAATTCGCGAAAGATTCATTGTATCAGTTAATATCAAACAACGTCACTCTAAGTAATATAGGATTCATCTTTATAAAAATTCAAACGTTTATTTCAAGGAAGAGCAATGCGGCTAAAATAACAACGAAAATTTAATCATATCACAGCTCACATTTCTACCAAATACAGCTCTGTCAAATACACTTTTGTCAAACATCGTCTCTCTTTCTTAATCACGGAGATTAAATGGGAATTATCTTTTCGATCCTAAACGATTAGCTTTGACTCATTTGTTTATCTAACCGATTTCCATCCGTTGACACATACTAAGATAACAATTCCATGGGGAAATATAATTGCGTCATACAAACGTTCTCACAGACGATGCAACAATAATCTTCATTTGTATTATTGTTACGTTACTTTTCACTTGATACGCCATAAAATGGATTACTTCATTCAACGCTGTTTACTGTACTATTAAGATTATTTTTACAATCTTATTTGTCGCGTAAGAAGTGCATATCTCGAAGACGAGAAAATTCTTTCGATGAACATGTGAATTACCTAAGCTTTAATGACTGTCAGCTATGCAAACGGTCGCGTTTTGAAAGATTGCATTACCTATATGTAATTTTCATAGCTTTGACAGATTGAGCAAGCCAATACGAGGTTTTTTTTCTTAATTTCACAAACGTAATTTGGGATAAAAAAATATTCTAGAATTCTACAAATTATATTTCTCTTCCTTTCTTTTTCTCTCGCTATTAAATGTCACAGCGTAGCTGTGAAAATTGATTAAACTCGATAAAGCAAATGTCGAAAATAAATGCTTATTCAAGTGTTAGGCCGCGGGATATCAGATAATAAAAATGCAGTATGCGTAAAACTATGCTAACCATGTAAGGTCGCATGGTTTCATAAGCCTGTTACGTATGAACGATGCCTTACTTATTAGCAGAATTTTTTCCTGATGCCGTTATTCGATAAGTATAATTAATTTCCAAGTCCACTTTACCTTTGAGACCACTGTGATAAATTTGCTGCGACACGAGTATGCAACGTGTCGTTATTCGCTTTACGATACGATAATTATGCGCAAATCGGTTGCTTAATTAAAACGATTTTTTTTATGTTCTTCAACAGGCAATACCATTAGAATGGCGAATATTAACTCGGGATTGTGTAATTTACGTGATATCGGTCGCCGTTTTGGTGGTCATAATGTGGGACGGTATAATCAAATTATACGAAGCAATCATCCTCATGGTACTGTTCGTCAGTTATTTGACGATATTGTTGTGCAGCAAGTATATTGTGCGTTGGTACAACAAACTCGCGCATGTGTGCCAGAGCCGCAGTACCAATCTGAATGAGGAAGAACGTAAGTGCCATTATACCCGTGATTATACCCTTTGGAGTTTTCTATACGCTTTTCTGCTCAATATCGCTCAATCTCTTGAAAATCTCGAGCATCTCAGCATCTCGCACAGATTGCCCGTGTATATGCTACTATAATCTCTTTATCAGTAAAATGCGACACCCTGTGTATGTCGAGTGTAACAGAAAAGATAACAATGTATTAGATTTTATACATTGTATTATTTATATGTTATTAATAAAAATATATTCGTTACATGATACATTTGTTAAAAAGTATAATGTTTTTATTAATACAATCTTATACAGCGAGCTAATCAAAGTTTATACTTTCAACTTTATAAAAATACCTGACAGCTGATTGATAATCTGATATGCGATCGTATGTCACGGTCATTGATTTTGCACAACAGATATCAATTCATTTCGAGTGAAATGTATTTAAAGTAAAATGTTTTAGCTCGAAATTCGCACGTTCCCGTAATAATTTTGCAACACTTGTAGTATTTCCCAGTAAATACCAATTAACATTGCATATTATAATTTCTCATTCAACGATATAAATGTAATATAATACATGTTGTACATAACAGTTACATTGTTGAATAGTTATAATATAATGCAATGTTACTGCGAGTTGGTGTTTACTGGACTGTCGACAGAGATAATTCAATATAATCGCGCATGTGTTTATCTAAAATTTTAAAGGCGATACACCGGACCGCGGTTTATGAATTTTGCATTTTGTTATTCGACAGCTTCCAAAAGCAACGAGGAACCAATGCCTGATGGACTCTATAGGCCGTACTTCCACGGCGAGCTCGTAGCGGAGTACAGAAAAAGTGTCGCGAGCCGGAAGCCTTCTGTTAATGGCTTAGAGGCGCAAAATCACATAAAAGAAATAGAAGAATACGTGGAACCAGGTACACAATATACGCGCGTAATTTCTGGCTGTACATACACAACGGATTCGACGGACGAACGATTAGACTTAATTGGATATCGTATTACATTTATCAAACTGCTCGTTAAATCGCTGTGTCTTGTGGACGCTCGTTTTTAGATACTCCATTTGTATGGCCGACCGGCGGTACACTAGCCAAAATCTGGTTCTGCTTCGTTTGGCCATTAAAACTAATATTGTTCGTTACGATACCGGACAGCAGGTATAAACGATGGAAAAACTGGTACCTGGTTACGTTCGTTATGTGCGTCGTATGGATCGCCGTGTCCTCCTACCTGACGTCGTGGATGACGACTGTCATTGGTGACACCATCGGGATCCCGGATTCCGTGATGGGTATTACGTTCCAAGCCGCTGGTGGCAATATGCCGGAGCTTGTCTCGATCGTGATACTTTCTAGACAAGGTAAAGCTGTCCGCCAAAATGAATAAATTAATAAAAAAAAAAAAGATATCTCTCAAAAACGCAACAAAATTCTGGTTAAAAACGGACGAATCAGAAAAATCTTGTAAGCGTAATCAAATATTCTGGTTATTATAAGTTATAAAATATTGATAATTCTATTACAATAACCAGAATTTCTATTTATAATAATCAGAATATTTGATCACGCCTATAAGATTTTCTGATTCGTCCGTTTTTAATCAGAATTTTTTCAGTGTAGGATAGTGATAGATCACTCAGATCGATTCTGCTTTCCCCGCAGGTAACGGAGACATGGCTATGAGCAACACGTTAGGCGCGAACACGCTCGACATTCTGCTATGTCTCGGCCTACCGTGGCTGATCAAGATTCTTCTGGACCGGAAAGACATCGTGATTGTCTCGGAAGCCCTGCGTTATAGCGTGCTCTCGATCATCGTGTGCGTAATCGCCTTTTACGCGGTCACTGCGCTCTGCAAGTATCACTTGAACAAGAAAGTGGGTATTATTTGCCTGATATTGTACACGATATTCTTGGTTTTCGCACTGTTGTTCGAACTGAACGTCTTCTACCCGGTGAACTTGCCTATGTGTCCCTCTTAAATTCCGTTTAACGACGTTTTATTTAACGACCGATTTTTCAACACGAGGAAGAGTGAGATTAAACGAAAGTTGTTCTTCGCAACTTTCGAGGAGAAGTACTCAGGAGACCAGCGCAATAACAGAAGTTCCTATGAATGTCAGGTCGAGAAATGCCCATCATTGTTATTCATTATCTGCAATTTTTGCGGAGTTGCGAAATGCTTATCATCCCACATTTCTCTGCCGTTTTGATTGTTACGTTTTATTTATATTTTATTTCTATATGAAAGCAAAAAATCTTTTGATATCAAAGTACCGATAGAGAAGTTACTGTTTTGTATTAAAAGAAATGTAGTTTATAATAAAATTATTTTGTTAGAGATAAAAAAAGGAAAGATTTAAAAACTACTTACCAATGTTTCTTCAACTTGCACTTTTTCATAGTTAGCTGTACGGAATTTTGTATTTAACTTTGACCATCGTTGTTGTATATATTTTTTATGTACTCATGCAATATTTGTCGGTTTCTAACGAGGAAAAATCTAATGTTCTAATATTTTGGTTGAGAGAGAAAGTTTTTACAGCTTTTATTATAAAAATTATTATATGTATATATATAATAGATACACTAGATATTTTATATATAATGCTGTAAATCATGAAAAGACGCAAAAGTATACTTGAAGTGCCTATTTTTTGAGATGGGCCAACCAATTGTAATCTAGCGAGTCTCCGATTTCTTCAATTATTATCACTTAAAAGTGAATTTAATTAATTTTTATACGTATTACTATTATAAAAAAGAAATATGCTCGCGCGCACAAAATACGTGATTCTTCGAAGAGGATTATCTTTTGGAAAAAAATTGCAAACGAGATGCAGATCTCGATAGTCGTACAGATTGCCCATCCCAAACTTAATATACTACAGTACAAATCGGCCTGTATCAGCCGTTTTATATTTACAAGCGGACGGCATGACATTTCCTCATTGATGTCGATTTTTTCCGCATTTTACGAGCACGAAATACGAACCCTATACGAAATTCTTCCCCTAATTTCCCCTCAATTAAAATACTTTGGAATCATCGTGATAGCGACACGCTCGGTGACAATAGATAACACACGCCAATTGTCACAACAGTGGTCCCTAGGATCCCGAAGACGCGCTCAGCGACAACAGCGAGATGCCCATCGCAGCATTGGTCCCCTTGGTCATCCAGGATGTCGCTAGTGACCGTGATGGATATACCCAATGACCATTAGGATATCCTCATAGCAATGGGCATCATAGCGGGATGCTCCTTGGGTTTTTAGGCATTTTTAGCGGTCTTTTTTTTTCTCCGGCGTCGCTTCATGCTCTTAAAACGTGGAAACGAAATCGGGCGGTAAAATATCATGACGACTTTATTAGTTTCATTCGGTATATTAGAAGGACTCTGCGCGTCGGAAATATTTTTTATTTATTTATTTATCTTTACTTCTGTCGTGACTCGGATATTGCTTGTGTCTATTGGCGTCGCCCTTACTCTCCCTTTCTCTATCGTACTAATAGAGATACGACAGACTTGACGTATGCGGCGCGGTCAGCGAAGATCTACACGTGCCCATTTACGGCACAGGTAAATGGGCGATGAGTAAGTAGGCGTTGGAGAGAGCGCGATAGGCCGCGGCGTGACGGTTGCGCGCGTTTCTTCTATCGTCGAATAAATCGCATTGCGGTAAAAGTTAAGAGTGCGTAAAAATCGATATTCTCGAAAGAATCATAAGAAATCACGGTTCATTTATTATTACGACCTTGTCCTTCGTAACGATCAATCAGTGACGGTAGACCGTTAGCACACACTCGTCTCTCACGGATAATACTAATTAAATCAGTAATTTAATTCGTAAAAATCGAATCGATAAGATATTGATCTAATCGGTACAAGTTATCCTTTGTCGAGGATTGGCATGATGAGAAAGAGGTTTCGTTTATCTTAGGAAGCGAACAATTGAAACTGGTCTTTGGCAGTATCGCCCTCGATCTTGAAAATGATTTCTCTTATCTGGATATTATCGTGGAGCCGTACTTTTTATCATGTCGATCCGTGTCCGTCCGCGATTTTAATATCAATCCAGACATACCATCGCAATGTTGATCTTTATTAAGCTGCACATGAAATAAATGTAACACAAAGCGAGGATAAAAATACAAATGTAAGAACTGCACAAAAAAGTTAAAGCGCAGATTCACTTTGTATTAAAATATCATAAATAACTGAGAACACGTTATATAAATCTGTCAGATAATTGTGTTAGGAAATGCTCCTCTCTGTCCACCTTGATTTTTAATTCAAACTTATACGATGCTGCAATATAATACAACATTATAAACCACGATAACGAAACAATACGAAGCGATATAATTGCGATTAATTAATTGAAAGCAACTTCTGCAAATACATCCTTCCCGATTTGCAATATTAGGACGGATTTTAGCGGCTGTAAAGTGCGATACGGGGATTCGCCCCGTAAAAAGCTGCTGGCATATTAAAATCATATACGATTGAGTGAACATCGGATTTTGCATTTGTTTGCCGTCGCGCTGTTTTACTTTCGTGATTCGCGATTCGTGCGTAATTCGTGAAGAGACAGCGTCGAGAGAAAATTCGTCGCATTCGTATTCGTAACTCGCTGGATTCGCCGCTGGAGCGGAGCGATTTTTCGACGAGATCTAAGGAGACGAGATGAATCACCACGAATCGGTAATGAAGTAACGATAAAGTACGAATCGCGAAGGGTCTGCACTGACGAGATAACGAATTTTCAATGAATTATTACGAATCGCGAGCGTGTATTCCAACTTTACAGTGATATTGACAATCGTCAATCTCTCGCTGTTTCCTCCGCACGTTTTCAGGCACGCTTCAGGTACTAATGCTCTTTTCTCGCCCTTAAGTCGTCTCACGCGGTGTACGATTCCCTGTGCCTACTAATCATCCTCCTTCGGCGTGATGATTTCATACGCTTCAAGGAACGAATCGAGCAATGTACACACCGAAAAATATCTACGAGTAAATATACTTGTTCTAAGTATATTTGGTAAGTTTATATATCCGCCAACTGTCATAAAATCATCATAAGCATCACATTTTTTCACTTAAAACATATTCTGGACTTGTAACGAGTATATCTTAAACTCCCAGTCGACACATCGGTGACATTACATCTATGTTATAATTTCGCACTCAACAATGTAAATGTAATATAACACATGTTGTTATATTACATTTTTACGTTGTTATATTACTATTTTTATGTGTCGACTAAACTATTATTGAGAAAATATTCTTTGCCGAAGAAAACTATTACTGAAAAAAATAAAATAAAATAAGTAATTGCTTTTCTCGTCTGTAGAATGATATCTTTCTGTGTGTACGTACAATACATCGGTCGAGTGCAAGAAAGGAGGCATAAAAATAATGCACCGCGTGAGAACGTCTTTATTGTCCCTGATAACTCAACATTCCTTTCGATCGTGGGCTATAACGGTCTTATCGTCGGCAACAGGCGCGATTCTCGTACGCTTCGTGTTGTATGTACAGGCATTTGTATTGCGGCTGATAAATATTCAGAAATATAAAAAAAAGAAAAACAATGGACAATGCCGTGACCGGCTCATGGACGACGTTTATCGCTCAATGCCTTCCCCGCTGATAAGATCGCAGCGTGTCGTGTTTGTAAGCATATATTGCTATGCGAATATTACAATTCGCTCGATACTTGGTGCGCGATACTTTTTTTTTTGTATTTTTGATTTATCGTGACACGCTCCTTCTCTTTTATCACCTTCAAATATTTATTACCTACGTCGCTGTACCTATGTCACGTGTCGGACGAAAGTCTAGCTTGAAGAAACCGTATCGGACGCGATAAAAGTGTACTGGCAGCTTTCATTACATTCCCCTTGATTTATCCGCGAGCACATTGCGAACATTGTACATTCTCCAAGAAACTTGGCGTTTACCGTCGAGTTGACAAGATTAAACGGAATGTCAATAATATCGGCGTGCTAGGAAAACTTCAGATTCATATCATTTTTACGGGAGCGAGAAGTTTTCTCACTTGAGCAATGTTCCGAATGATCGGCGAAACGGCACTTGCTTGGCACGAATCGCGTCTGCTGGTGACTCTTCGTCATTTTGGCATAAGGGAACGGCAAGATGAATCGAAAGGATTATTGCTCAGGATTCCGCGTCAAAGATATAATCAACTATTACGAAACTTACATCTCTTTTCGAGATAAATGATCTTTCCTCAGGAATATGTTACATCTCATTTTACGGCGAAGCGAAGCGAAAAACTATCGTGCGCGATAAACAAGGAGATATTATCCCGACAGAAACGGTCGTCTATTGAAAAAGAGATTTTTTTTTTGTACAGTATTTTGTATGTATCCGACTTTTCAAAGATTCCTTGATAAATATCGTGTTATAGAATTTTCGAGTTTCACCGAGTTTGCGGATATTTAGCGAAAATATTGCGAATGTAGCCACTAAGAAATCGATTACGTCTAAGGAATTCATTCGGCGAGTTAGTTAACGGGATTGAGTCAGATTTTAAATTGAAAATGCCGCTCTGATTCATTTTCACGAATCGCTCGTCGCAATTTGTTCTACTTAAACGCGAATATCGGAACCGTCAACTATCAATTATTCCGCAATTACTCTTTGTACAATTTATCCTTCAATCGCATTCATCCTTTATTACAATACCTATTTATTTTGAAAACAAGCGCGAAATATTCTTCACAAGAGCGAAAAATTCGTGGCGATGTATTTTATTGAAAAACTTGCGCGTATCTCTTAATATAACGCAATCGTTTCTCGATCCTCAGACAAATTAGAAAAAAGAGAGGATGGAGATAGAGAAACGGAGAAAGCGGAGATAAATTGATGGATAAAACGTGAAGAATCAAGCGCGACAGCGAAAGTGGCGAAAGAAATGCATATTAGAAGTTGTCGGAGCGAAATGTATCGAAGTTAGGGACGAAGGTCGAGCACTCGATGGAGCGCTCAAAACGCAGCGCTGATAGTGTATCGTCCTTGATAAAATTCTTACGATCTACTACGAAACTTTTTGAATGATAATCGACGGGCGTGCTATATCGTCCGAATTTAATTGTCCGCAAATTGCTCTTACTCGACCAATGAATGGCAAAAAGAATGCAGTTTGGTGGGCACGCGCGACACTGCCGAATTCCTGATTACTCACTACGAGTGTAGCAAATGGGATCGTTAACGCTAAGAATAATGAACACTTGGAATCGCGAATGGAAACTTCCCCGACGGGACAGAGTCTCCTGACGGAGGGAGAAAAGGGATTAGAGAAAAGTTTCCGGCTCGGGGATGATGTCGGGGGGACAAGTGTGGGACCGTTCCCGGAGATGCTCACGCGAAAGCGGCGCGACACGCGATTCTGTCTACGGAGACAGGTCGGGACTTCGCGATGAAACACGTCGCGTTTTATCACCTACATATCTACGAGTGTTCACGAGCGTAAGGTACGAGAGAGTTACAAATCGGTGCGTGAAATACGGGAGGGTAGCCCGCGCGCGAGAGATGGATGTCCTCGCCGTCACCGAGGGGCGGCGAGTCTCCGGAGAAGGACGCCTTCGTAATTGGTAAATATTGTCGTGGTCGACTCGCGGTCGTGTGTGCATTCGACCCGCACCAGGATCGTGACCAGAATGAAAAGCGGGGGACGCGAGAAACGGGGTCGCGTCCGTGTCGGTCCTTGGCCACCAAAAAAAGCCGTGATCGGTACCGGGCACCAATACGGAGCAACGAGACGGTTCGTCGTCCGCGTGCGGTTTCACTGAATCTCGCAGAACGGCATCTTGTTGTTCACTTCCTTGGTCTGCTCTTGATCCTGACTGTTGCCGCCCTCGCTCTTCGGACTGCCCGCCTCTTCCAGGGAACCCCCACCGCTGCCGTGGGGGCACATCGATTGTCATCTGAGCGCCAGGGTGGATATCATCGGCGGTCGGGACGGTTTGTTGTCAAGAATCCTCTCGATCTCGCTCATTATGTTTGCGTTCAACTTTGGGATAAGCTGGAAATCGAATTAATATTCTTTTTACTATTTGCCACCGCGATTTCTTTTGATATTTTCAAGCCGCGCGAAATTACTTCGATCACACACTTTACTAGATCGCGAATTGGAAAATAATAATTTTGTATGATTTACGGAGGGTGATAGAACGCGATCGACACTTTTGACTTTTGACTTTTCTATTTTTAACGTTATCGAGGTAATTTATATCTTATTTTAAAATTAAACCCTACGATCGAATATTCCCGACAAAGCACTTTCACCTTTTTACTCGTAAGCCGGGATATTCCCGACACGAGCGTGCGGCGTTTATTTAGGCAGCTCAGCACGTGCAGCTAATTATATCGTACTTCACACCCACGTTTATGCGTTGTATATAAGAAATAAACATTATTGGATCTTAGATCCTTTATCCGTAGCAAGAGAAATAAACAGTTTAATCGTTACCTGTAAGCTTTGGAGACTCTCATACAGTTGATCTATATTGGATGCACCGAGCAGAAGGCACTGAACACTTTCATTCTTTAAAGACCACGCGATAGCCAGTTGCCCGAAAGAGCACCCCAGTCTTTCGGCAAGAGCGCATACATCCCGCAACTTGTCCGAGTATTTCCGAGTCTCTTCGTCTGCGGATTTGTCTTTCCATGCGTACTCCTGCAAAAGCAGTTTGTTAGAGTGCACAGTTCATCACACTTATCATTATGACATATTTTATAAAATTATTATTCAACGTGATAAACATAATGAGAATGGTTCTACGCTCTTTGTTTAGAAATAATAGATTGGTACCGTAATTTAATTTAAGCGAATTAAAAATTTCGGAATACACAAAAAACTGATTTTGATGAGGTATTTAAAAATTTAGATATAATTTTGTTGGACCGTCAAAATAATTATGTAGGACGTTCAAGCTGGCTACTTGAGAAAACATCAAAGCTTGTTGCAGCATTGCTATTATGAGTATTCTACATAATTATTTTAATATGAAATAATATGGTCCACTAAATTTATTTTCAGATCTGTACGTAGCTAAATGTTTAGATACTTTGACAAATCCGTTTTTTCCGATATACAGAATATGTTTATTTTTAAAGATTATATTTGCGACTATGTTTTTAATGCATAAATGCATTATTTTTATAAATATATTACTTGCGTATAAATATATTACCTCTTTGTATAAAGATTGAGTTTCATCTTCCGTCCAGCTGAATGAGGAGTATTTATTCTGAAATCATAAAGATTATTTTCTTGTTTCGATATCATTTTCATATTTTTCGTTTCGATTTATTAAAATGATTTTATTTTTTTCAAAATAATATGATAATATTATAATTAATGTAGCTTCTTCGATAAAAGATAATATCGATTTTTAAATAGTTATTTAATCTATATAGTAATCAGATTCGACAAATTAATAAGGATTTAGAATATAGGGCTAACGAACAACGCTAGTTGTTATTGCTTCCTTCAATACTCAATATAAAAATAACATTTACTAAACACAAACGTTTCGACCTTTAAATGGGATCATCTTCAGTGTGAAAAATTATCTACCTATGGTCTATCTTAACATTATCGCTAATTATCTTACATTTATCGCAAAAAACGCTGCTAACGTTGTCGCATTATCACATCCGAAAGTTACTATTGTTGTCTGGGTGAACGTAACGGACTGAGGAAAAAATGTTCAAAAGGTTGAATTTTTGGGACAAAGAAATAAAGGAACCGGAAAAAGATAATTGAATAGCTAAGTTGAATTTTCGGAACAAAGAGACAATAGGAAAGGAAAAAGATAATTGAATAGATCAATAGGGTTGTTGTTCTGATCATATCTGAAGGCCGCCGTTATTGTCGAGCTGCACGTGGCGGACCACTCACACATGAAGGCCGTTACTATTGCCGGGCTTCACGTGGCAGTCTGCGGATATTATCAGAACAACAGCCCCATTGATCCTTGATCTATTCAATTATCTTTTTCCTTTCCGTTTGTCTCTTTATTCTTAAAATTCAACTTAGCTATTCAGCTATCTTTTTTCGGTCCTTTTGTTCAAAAATTCAACCTTTTGAACATTTTCCTCAGTCCGTTACGTTCACCCAGACAACAATAGTAACTTTCGAATGTGATAATGCGACAACGTATAGCAGCGTTTTTGCGATAAATGTAAGATAATTAGCGGTAATGTTAAGATAATTTGTGTCACACTGAAGATGACCCCATTTAAGAGTCAAAACGTTTATGTTTAGTAAATGTTATTTTTATATTGAGTATTGAAGGAAGCAATAACAACTAGCGTGGTTCATTAGCCCTATATTCTAAATCATTATTAATAGATATTTACTTTAAATACTTACTTTATAAGACGATCTCGAGAGGAACGATACTCCGCAATCTTCCGGCTTCGAAGAAACCATCCCTATGGTGACGGTAGACCATGCCATTAAACCAACACCTATAAAGAAAGTTTGTCAATCAAATTTGTTAATCGAAAATATCATCATTGTAAAAATCTCTTTTCACGATACATATTTCATGATATATATTTCATTTGTTATTAACACGTTGATTGCCACAATTGTACAATTAAGTAATTTTATCTCCGATAACATTTAAATATATCAGCACGTTATTTTAGTATGTATCTTAACTATGGTATATATTTTCTTTCATTAAAATTCACAATAAAATTTTTATTTACTCTTCCAAACAAATATTAAATCGATGAATAGCTGGCGTTCATCTATGAAGCGCCAATTACGAGTTAACTCGGCAATCGATGTGTTAAAAAAAAACAAGAAAAAGTAGATTAATTACCAATTTTGTTATACAATTCTGGCATATAAAGTTCGGGTTTTTCTCTATAAAACAGATGATACTCCGCTTGCTCGACGATCGGCGTCACGCAATTAAATTGCCGACAATTCGTATAGGCTTCCATAATCTCCACGGGTGACCATCGCGATGTACCCCAATACATCACCCAACCTTTGCTTATAACATAATTCATCGCGCGAACGATTTCTGAAATGTAAGATTTATGCGAATACGTGAGATACAAAGAGCACAAACGAGATTTTCTTATTGCGACAAAATTGTCAGGTACAATGATATATGATGCGAGATCGATGCGATAAATCTCTATTTTACAGTGAGGTAACATCCATTACGAAAAAAATGAGAGAGCGGAAGTGTGTTTCAAAGCGTGTGAGGATAAAGGTAAAATAGCTAGATAATTCTCTTGCATACATTTTTCGCATAATATAAAGCATACATTAATGTGATACGTAAACATAAGATGTTTATTTACAACAAGAAAATAAAAAATAAAAAAATAAATATATGTACATATAGCATGTAGAATACATATACTTTAACAACAGTAACTTTCCATTTTGGCTATAAAAATACCGAATATAGAAAGAAGCATACGGTAACTATTACGATACAATGCAACTACCAAACATCAAATCGTCACTATAGGAGATTCTTTATAATTTTATTATTAGTTTTTTCAACTTTTCCATAGACCAAGAAGATCTTTGATCTGTTATGAAATTGTATTGCATTATGCAATGTCTGAAGCTAAATAAATATCGTCGAAATTTGAGTCGATATCGTTAAAAAAAAGTATTGATATTTTTATTAATTATAAAATAACTTTTATCATTCTACGGAAAATGCATTGCATAACGCTACTCACTGAATTCTTGTCTCTTGAAATATGAAATAAAAATATATCTTAAAATATCAATTCATCGCACGTGATAAGTAAACGATTTCTTTTTACAGCTCCAAGAGTTTTATATTTAACTTGCGCGACCTTGATGAATAATTTTACCTTTATCCAAAGGAAGCAAAATTCATTGCAAAATGAATATTTTTGTGGGGAAACTACTTTCAAAATGATTATTATAATATTGATGAAAAATGAGATGTTTCAAGCTCTTGATATATTTAAATTAATGGAAAAAGTCTAATGGAAATTATCAACTATTTCTAATAGCAAATGATCATAAATTTCTTTAACTGAAATTAAATAAAGATCATTGAAGATTAGTCATCTGGAAGAAATGGAAACGAATATTAAAAGCATACGTAACAAATCTAATAAAGGACCAAAAAAGCAACAATTTGGTAACACGATAATGTTTCTTTTATCTCTCTAATTTTAATGTTCTTGACAAGAGAAGTTCTCTTCTCATTGAATAATCATCTCTCTTCGCCTTCCTGCAGCATAAACAATAAAAATGTGTTTCTCTTTTCTACTCATGCTGAATTGTGCGTTATCGTGACGGGCATCTTCATGTAAAAATTATTGTCGGAATTTAACAGTATATCACAGTATCGTAGCACGCTTTGTGCAGTGAAGTGCCGTAAGTGTTTTGAACGATGGAATGGAGAACGAGGAAGAGAGAGAGAGAAAGAGAAAGAGAGAGAAAGAGAGAGGATTCGAATCGTTGATTATTACTCGTAAGAGAAAGAGGAATTGGAAAGTTACCTTCCATCGGACACATTGGATCGACTTTGTGGATCATGACAATGTCGATGTACGACAGTTGCAGCCTGACGAGCGAAGCTTGCACGGACTCGATAATGTGTTTCCGCGATAGCCCGCGACCCTCGGTCCTATTCAAGAATAGGCAGATATTATCAATCTTGTTTAAACGCTGCAAACGGAATTAAATAGCAGTAGGGGGGGTCATGAGAGACAGATGAGAGACGAGTTGCGGCGGCACACGCATCACGTTATGGCGTTTTTTTTTCTCCTCGCCTCCCTCGTTACGGTGCACGTTATCGAGCACGAAACCGAAACAAACAGGCGGCGAATAACGATGGCCTGATGCACGGGAACCTAGTTATCGATCCACGCGTCAAGGCGAAGCCTCATATTCGCGCCGTCCACTTGATATTAAACGAGGCCGTCCCGTACCGAGATTCACTTCTGTGCAACACGATGTTGTGTTCTCCCTATCGAGTTCTACAGTCCTAAAAATAAAAAGCGGCAAGCAACTTACGGACACCTGGAGCGAAACCGTTTTACCGGCCAGCTATCGATGATCGCTTCGTAGGCCGTTTCGTAATCCGCGCGTAAAAAAAGTGTTCTGAGGATAGGTTTCTGTCTTTTTTTTTTTTTCTGTACATCTATCGGTACCAGACATGCGATGTATACATGATTGGCAAATACGATACGTGATAAGGTGGTATCAATAACCTTCGAGTTACTAATGACTGGCAGGTTTCTTTAGCGACGCAAAAAGAATTCAGCTCTTGCGAGCTCGAAGCCGGGGAAATTGATTTTAAGATACAATCTCCCTTACGTTTCATTTCATAATGGCTGTGAAATCATAGACAAAAAAAATCTCGGAGATTTACAAAAGAAAACCTTGTCGATTATTTTTTTTTTCAGTTTATCTACTTTTACGATTTGGTACAAGCATTACGCACAGTGTCTAAGCATCTCATGCTTAGTGTACACATAATACGCTATTTGTAAGCCCAGCTAGAAATGTTTAGTCGAATCGACGTCGATTTTCGACGACGACGCGTCGATGGACGGTCGACGTCGAAGATTGATTGATATTCTTGTCATCCTCGACCTCATCACAATTGTTTCACGTCAATTGAGCAATTGCGAATATTTCTATAAAATTTCTATTGGCTTTTGTTCTATATGAAAATTGGAAAGCACAGTGTATATATTGTATATTCGTAAATTGATCGAGAGGCTATAGAAACTTTGTAGTATTGCTTAATTAACATAGAAATACTTGTGACAGAAATATCATCCAGTATTCGACGTCGATCGAAACGCCGAATCAATGTCGACTCGACTGAACATCTCTGGCTGGCACGGGCACGCGAAGGATAAAGTTCGCAGGCCGATGGGCGAGTAAGTTCGATTACACTGAAGCCATCGATCGAGAAGCACACACGTTCTAAAGAAAGAAAGAAAGAAAGAAAGAAAGGAAGGAAACGAAACGAAACGAAAAAAAAGGAGAAGAAAGTAGAAGAAAAGGAAAGGAAAAAGACCGCGCTGTCGCGTGCAGTAGCGTTACAACATCGAGAGCCACCGAGAGCACGTCGAAGAGCCACTACCCAGCTCCACTATCACCAATGCTCGCTAAACACCACCATCAATGACGACGACGACGACGATGACGGGCGACGGACGCCATCAAAATGACACCGAGAGACACGCGCGGCAACACTGGACAATCGGGCGCTCTACTCACTTGGTGTTCCAGTAAATTTTCGTCGTGACGACGTAACTGGAACGGTTCCAGGCGCGCCTCAGCAGGATACGGCCGAACTGGATCTCGGCGCGGTGGCCGCTGTGCGCCTCGCTCAGATCGAACACATTAATCCCGCTGTCATAGGCGAGGGCCACGACGGCCTCCGCGGTCTCCTCGCTGCCGCAGCCGCCCACGCCGAAGGTGGTCCACGTTCCTGCGACCATAAAAGCAAATCAAGCGACATCGGCGACCTGTGCCTGGCGTGACCGACGCCACTTCCGGCTGTTCGACTTATCTTAACACTTATCGACATTCGGCTCGTCTATCTCAAAATGAAACACTATTCTATCGGGAGATAAGACGCTGGCGTGCAAGACCAGCATGGACAATAGATCCGATTGGATCTTTGGCCTGTCTTACAATTAACCCAGAAAAATTACTATGTTATTTTTTTATTATATCGTAAGACGAAAATAATTATATAATAAGAGTATCAATAATAACCATGGCGATAACTCGCCGAGTTTTCAATTATAAATTAAGTTTAATTACGGAGTTTCGTGTTACCAGCTCAGTGACTCGTCTCGTCTCTTCAGTCTTTAAAGTCTGTTAAGTCTAATTCTACTTATTAGCAAATTGTATTAGATTCACGTTTCGAGAATATCCGGTCGGCCTTGCTGGTGTAACAATATAGCAAAAGGAGGTATAAAGCTTTTGCTTCACGTTGAGAAATAATGATTGAGAAATAATTATTAATAATCTACTATTAATTATATAAGAAACGGATAAAATTTCATATTAAAATTATAGAATTTAACACACATGTTTATGGTTCATTTGATTAATATTTGTCAATAACTTTTTAATAAATAACAGACTACGGTAAAATCTTTTGCAAAGTAATTAATAGGCAATATATATATAAAGTGAAATCAATGAGTCTGCTAATATATTTTTACTGAAAAACAATAAACGAGATGATTGTGGGAGAATTTATGGAACTAGAACAAGTACATCGTGAGAAAAAGCAAGCTCTTTTCTGCTTTAAATTAATATTCATTTGTGGAACGTGAAAAAGAGTGTGAAAAATGTATTTTTTTGTTTCTGCTAATGTGAGCATGAGTGAAATATCCTTTCAGAGCTCGTTGGTTTAAACTTTTTGTAGCATTCGTTTGTAAGTATTTATTACATCATAAAAATTTGTTTCTTTACAAAAAAAGAGAGACAAGGTTGTGTAGTTTCTAACGTAAAAAAAATATATCGCAACATTTCTTGTAAATTTTCTTGGGAAATTTCTTGAGGGAGGGTTTCTATATAAGAAATCAAAAGTGGATGCAGCGGGAGGAAGAAAAATTAGTAATTCGAAATATTATTCTCGAATGCACATATGCAGCGATACATTGTGTATTTGTGTGTGTAGGCGAGCCACGTGAGTTGCGTGCATTCGAGCTATCGAGCACAAACGATCGGCTATAGGTCATAGTGCATCGTACATATTGCATGTATCCGCATCCGCAANGAAACCGTATGAAACGGCGGGCGGGCGAGCGCGTCGTGAAATAAATAATGAAAACCGTGAAAACGTGAAATCCGATGCTCGGCGATGTCGGACAGGCCGCGGAGTGATAAAAATCCGAGAGATCGCGGGTGGCGGATGCTTCTCCGAGATCAATTCTCGGCCGTGCGGGGAAACGAGGGGAAGAAGGGGGAGCGGTTCGAAGGACGATATATCGTTCCCGGAAGAGAGAGGGTGGGTGCATTCAACGCGCGCTCGGAGATCTCTCCGGGAAAGGATGACTCTCTACGTGATAAGAAGGAAATACATTCAGCGTACCTAATCCAACATTGGAAACACGTAGACCGCTTTTGCCCAAGTTGCGGTAGCGAATACCTGGCGAGGGGTGCTGCAAACGTTGCGCTTGTGCGGCAATGCAGCTAGTTAGTAGCTGTTCTTTCGTTCCGGTCGTGTTGCTGCAGTGCACACCCGAGTCTACGCCACCGACGCCGCCACCGCCGCCGCCGCCGCCGCCGCCGTTGAACTCTTCCATGCAATCCAAACTTGCTATGGGTGCACGGCAGCTGCGCATACAAGGTGCAAGAGTTATCGCGTATCGATGTCGATATACGTCGCCGTGTCGTGCGTCCTGTGTATCGGTCGATTGGGACGTCTCGGAAGAGCAGCGTCCCGGACGTCCGGTCAGAAATTCTCCCTCGGACACCGCGGGCGTGCGATTGCCACTTTGTCGCTGCTTCTCCCGGTCTTTTTCAAAGTTTTTTTTTTTCTTTCAATTTTCCGAACTTTGAAATGCAATTCTAAGTGTCTCGATAATTTAATATTGAGTTAATTGTTGGAACGAGCTCCAATTGAGAAACTGATTGAATAGCAAGGTTTCGTAGTCTACATCGTCGGGAATCATCTCTCGCTGGAACTTTGCAATTTTCAAACTTAAATAACTTTCAGAATTGAATAAAGTGATAATTGTTTCATTTATAAAAAATTCTTACAAATGGAGTTCGGGCGCCGAGCATAGATGTTAAGTAATTTAATTATTCCGTATTATATTATTGTCAATATTGTTAAAATAATTTGTCGTATCTTTTAATTTGTTCACAATCAGCGATTGCGAGAGGATTTTCGATTGTTAATTCTCTTATCATTATTAATAATTAAACTTCGTCTTATAATTGAATTATACATGCTTATTATAACTTTGATTTTTCTTCATTTAAAATTTCTGACGAACGTTAAGTGAATACAATTTTGAAAAATGTCTTATTTCAGGTCTTAATTTGAATGAATATTGGAATATTGGAAACTTGTTTGTTCCGCAGATCCAGCGAATTTTGTCAAAATATACATAGAAATATAAAGAGAGTATGAATAACATAGATTGCTTGTTATCAGCAATTTTTAATATAGATTGTTTATAGATTGTTTATAAATTGTTTATAGATTGTTTATAGATTGCTCATTAGCAATCTTTATAAGCGATATTTTCGTTGCATTTTGTGTTTGCAATCACTATTTTAATTGCTATCCTATCGTAAGCATTATTATTAACCCATTGCAACTCATTACAAGAATACTAAATATATGTGACGATTACAAAGACCAAATTAATTGCCAGAATTACGGTCGCAGACACGGATCGTCTGACCGTTCGACCTTCTCGGCTTGGTGTGCACACCAACTTGGCCAAAATTCAAACATGAATAATTCGAGAAATGTGTAGACATCAGTCGCGAGCGTAATGGGCGATGTTGAAACGCTACTTGTCCGTGTAATACATGTGTCTCGAGGTGTGTAATTTTCTTGTGTGAGATTTGTAAAGTTTTCATCTAAAATGCCCGCGTCTCTCTCTTTCCATCGGCGTCGAGTACGCCTCCGTCTTTCGCATAAAGCTCGACTACACCAATAATCCGGATTAAGTAAGACCGGCTGAGTGATTTGCTCTCTCTCTGTCTCCCTTCTCAGATTACAGTTTTATACGTGACATAAGCCCGGAGAAGAAAAACTTATCGCGGCCAAAGTTAGCTACGAGTGACGTTGGTGCAGCCGAGTCTAAGTAAGCTAACACACCCCAGTGCTCCCGCAGCTCGCTCGAGTCGCGGGGGCCGAAGGGGTGCGGTGGCAGTCGGGCGTCATTAGATGCCAACGAACGTCGCCGGTGGGCACGGTCCCCGTTGTCGTCGAGTTACTCGTGTTTGAATTTCGCCCTCAGCTCGAGCGGAGATCGGTCGATCGCTCCGCGAGCGCAGCTCGTCGCTGAAGAACATCTGGGGAGAGCGTCCGAGACTGTGGTGCTACGTCTGTGCCCCTTTAAAAGCTAAAACTACCCGCTGCCGAGTCCGCCGCCGCCGCGATGTGGGTCACCGGTGCGCAAGGGACGAAGAAGCGAGGGAGGTGGCGAGAGAGGCGATAGGTCTCGGGTCGGGGAATATCGTCTTTCGCTCGAGTGCCCCGGTGTATCGCGTACACCGATCACTTTGCTCCCGACAGTACCTAGACGCGATTACTTTGTGAATTAGCCGTGTTTAATAATTAAATAAAGCCTCCGCGCCGAAATGCTCCCGATAATCCGCTTGTGGAGCGAATCGTCGAGAGGACGTTCGATCGATATAATAGCATTAAGCGAAAACGAAACGTGTGTAGGAGGAAAAAAAAGACCCGAGAGTATTCTGAACAGAAGCCGGAGTAAATCGGCTTTCGCGCGTTTGAAAAAAAAAACCAACAGAGATTAAAAAATAACGAGCGCGCGGTTTTTAAATTCTTTTTAAGCTTCATTTTCCTAATTGTGTACGCGGCTTGGCGTGCACATTCAACGAACATCGTTGAATGTGCACGCCAAACCGTGTGTACAATTAGGAAAATGAAGCTTCTCGATCTTTACGGTCACGATCGATGCATCCCAGCGTTTCAGTCTTATCAGAAATGAAAATCTCGTCGAATTTGTCGGATTCGAAAAAAGGGAGTTTGAAATCATTTCTTGTGAAATCGTTTCTCGCGCCCGCCGCGGGAAATTAACGGGAAAGGTATCTTCGGGCAGGGCAACTTTAATCGAAACGCGCACGATGTTTCACAGGAATCCCACATCGCCGTGACATCATTCGTTCGTGCATTTTTTTTCCCCTCTCTCCCCAACTCGCAAACTCGCCCTGTCCCGCGACTGAACGGACTCTGACTCATTCACGGGGCGCGCTACTTACATACGTACCGATAAATTGTAGGCAGTGGATAAGAATCGTCGTCCTCCATGCTGCTGTTCGTGTTCGCGTTGTTGTTCGTATCATTTCCCGCCGTCGAGGTATTGCCGAGGTTACACAGCATTAATCGCGACATCGCGGATCGCTGCTGTTGCCGAACGGTTTCAGTCTAAATTGGAAACACCTTTCGGAGGGTGGGAGGACGAGGGAGTGCAGGCCGATAATATCACGGTGCGGAGACGCACTTGGCTCCTAATGCGGCGATCATTGCCCGGTCGAGAGACGCGTGTCCCCGGAGGCCCCTGTGTTTTTACCGAGCGGCCCGCACCGTCGTGGCCTCGCCGCTCGCTCCGCGTCCGTTCTCCTCGCTTCGACCCTCCGGCGCGATCTCCGGCGCGTGGCGAACGTGCATCGCAATCAGTATTCCAAAATGTATTGCGTGTATGTACAGGGCGAAGATCGATCGACCGGCTCGAATCAATCTCGTGATTATTGCACGTACGATGCGTATAGGCACTGATTAGATTTCTTCCTTCTTCTTCTTCTTCTTCTTTCCCCGCCCTCGGATCACGCTTAGGCACCACTTTCAAAGGGTATAAACTTCACAGAGGTTTCTCGCGCTCGAGAGAGGTGAGGAGGGATGACACAGTGGTTCCTTCCGTCGTTAACGCAAAGATCTCCCGCAGATCGGATCGAAACGCTTCATGGGCGCTGAGGGTGGTCGATGCATGAAGGATATGTGACACACGATCCACTGCCGGTCGGCCGCCAATGCCGGGAGGGTGTACCGGAGGATGCCCGGGTGCAACGAGATCTCGCCAACTGCCACCGGCCAGGGGCTACAGTCTCGCGTTACGATCCATCATCCTCGTCGGTCGTCACCCCACGATCGTGTCAGCGCAGCGTCGGCACGCGGACCGGTGCTACTCGCTCGCCGGCGCCCGTCGTCGTAACGCGCGGCGTGTCGCGGGTCACGTAACGCGCGCGGCGACGATAACGGGCATTATCGGACGGCCGCGGACCGGACGCAGGCATAAGTGCGCGCTTGCGGCGCGGCGCGGCAATAGCGGGCCCTCATAAAGGAACGACACGCGCGAATCTCGAACGGAACATCGGTAAAAATCGAGGGGAGAGAGTGTGACTGGGAATGACTGAAGGGGAGAAAGTGAGGGTGTGAGAGATAGAGAAAGAAAGAGAAAAAGAGAGAGAGAGAGAGAGAAAGATAAAAAGAGAGTGAGAGAAGAGAGAGAAAGAGACGGCGAGTGTCGTGCTCCCCGCACGTAGGCAACACTGCGCGCACACCGCTCGACACCCGCTGCCGATTCCCACCTTTCTCCTCTTTGGTGGCGAAGGAGCGCGATGCAACCCCCGTGTTGGCTCCCCTTCGCTCCGCCGCCCGCGACGACGACGAGCTGCGCGCGCGCCTCTTTGCGCTGCGAGCGGCACGCGCGCGCGCGCGCGCGAGCGCTCTCCCGCCTCGCCGACTACTCGCGCTAAAAACGTGAAATTTGTCGCGGGAGGCACACGAGACGGCGCGCGAATCCCCCCCCCCCCCCCGAGATGTCGTCCGACCTCGACCACGGCACGGCCGTAAGGTAATGATCGTTATTGCGGAAAGCCGTGAAGGCGGCCGAGATTCGTGCCGGGTTTTTCAGTGGCGCGCGCGACTCGTTGAGCAATCCGACTTTCGATAAATCGAACTAACGCCGCGCGACCTTGAAACAAAATTAAGAGAGAGAGAGAGAGAGAAACTTCTTTGATTTTTCGTACCGTCGCGAGACTGAAGAAATCGTTCGCCGACTCGAAGATTTCGAAACGGGACAACTTCACGCGATTCGTCATCCTCGTGCCGCCACACGACACGGCATTATTCTATCGAGCATTATTCTAGATTCTCTGCCTTCCGCATCGCCGACGACGCATGCGCGCGTCAGGTTTCCTTTTGGCGGAGCTACAGGAACGACGACCGCGGTGTCGTTTTTCTTTCGTGCGCACCTTCTCTCGTATTAGGCGACGAACGAGCGGTGTCTCCCCTTCGAGCGACGGAAAACTTTCGTCTACCACGGTTAATTAGTCTCGGATGTTATCGGTAATCACGTATGGATAAAGATGTTTTAAACATTTTATCTCGTTTTTATCGTACATAATCCTAATAGCACATAAATCCTGAGAACGTTCGCGCGGAAGAAATCGTAAAATAGAAGATTATAAGGATTTGTTTCCAATATATTGAGTACATTCTTAGCACATTCTGTAGAAGTGTCCATTATTCGAATGGTATCATTATTGCGAGGATAGTATTATACACAAACGAGAATTTGCAATACTACAACAGTAATATTGCAATACAAGCGCAAAGAAGATCGCAAGATGATTCCAATTTCAATTCTTTCTGAATAATGTTACGACTTGTCGTCTTCCCGATCGAAATAGATTAATACAGAACGAAAGCAAGCTCGAGAGCATCTACGGACAATTTGGACTACAGCTGGGTAAGTTTATTGACAAAAACCATCTCTAAAGGAAGCGCATTTGACGACGGGGAGACATGTATGTAACAGCGTTCAAGCGCTATCCCTCCCCGCGTCGCTCCCCGCGTGCGCGCGCGCGCACGGGCATGTCCAACACAATCGCGCATACACAAACACGCACACAACGGAGGTATAATCGGCGTAGGAAGAAGGGTTTTGTGAATCAACGGTCTCAACGGCAACGCCGCATTGCAGATCCGCCGCGCCGACACGCAACTGACCCCTCCCGGCCTCCCTTTCCCCTCTCCTCCCCCCGGTCCCTCGCCCACTCCCTCCCTCCCTCTCCGCCGCAGTTTGTACCCTAAATTACATCCACGGTGAACGCGCACGTATGCCTATACGAATGCATCGCGACGGCAGGCGAATACCGATTTGCGAAACGCGCGTCGCTGTCGCTCTGGTCGCGAGCGATGTCTCGCGGTTTCGAAGCCTCCCTTCGAACGGGGACCAACGTCGAGCCGGAGGTCTTGCTCGATGTCGACGCCGTGGACATCGTTGCGGCAAAGATATTCGCTCGCTTTCACGAGGCGATATACGCGATCGTTATCAATTAATCTCAACGTAATCTCAACAATGTCTACAAAAATTATGAGAATCAAAGCTCGACATTCTTACGACGGTACGAGATACGGAACAGAAAGACGTGACGATCTCGCCGCGGTACATGGCTTCTGCCGTGCCGTTGTCCACGGACGGCGACAGATTCTGAAGCGGGTTATCCACGCGCACTCGTGTGATACCAGCTCCCCCTTCCCCCTCTCTCCCCCCTCCCCCATTCGAGACGCAGAGACAGAAAATCGCATACGTACCTGCAAGCGGCGAGCGGAATCTCGCAGACGCAGTCAAACGGAGTTGGGACAGTTAAGAATTTATGCGGTCGGCGCGTGGCGCAACGTCTCGTCCGACCCGTATCCTCTCATACATTGCGGGTTCCGCGAGATGAGGAGCCAGACACTGGTAAACTCGGTCGTTGAAACAGTGCCAAGGCCCGAATTTTCAGGAATCCCTCCGACGAGCGTCGGGGAAAGCGTTATATATCTGCGTGGACTTTAAATAAAATTGCGTCCGATATCCGTGGGATGACCGGCGGTTCTTTATTCAGTCCCGGCAGAGTTCGATTTTACGGCTGTGTGTGTGCCGGCGCGATCGAACCCTCTCCCCCGAAAGCGGATGTGCCCGCGGGAGAGAGAAGCGCACCCGGCGCGCCCGATGACATACGTGACGTAAATCTCGCGCGTTATTTACCCTCACATTAATATCTTCGTGAGAGATGTCGGGAGAGATGTCAGTTCCAATGTTCCCGGACAGCTTAACTGAAATAACGGCTCGAGATTTATGGACGTATTCTTGGCGTCCAGATCTTCCTCGAACTTTGTAACCGCTTCGAAATTCTTCGGGAGTAAACGCCCGTGCGAGATTGACCCGCATGTAGATTTTGTTTCCTCACCTATAGCTACGTGAAAAGAAAACGTGTTTGTCTCGCGAGGCGCTTCGGATCCCGGTAAAACCAACTTATCACTGATGCGTTTTAATTTTTAAAAACAATACCGGCATCGAGACGCGATGTATTATCGGAACCCGGTGCCCGTTCGATTCTCCACGTAGACGTAAGAATATTGTAGCACATCGAAAACGCACACGTGCGCGGAAAATAAAATTGTGTCATTTTAATAATATAAATGCGAAATATATAATTCCCGAGGTGATATGAATACCAGCTTATAAACGCGATCGATTTAAATATTGTCCGAGGTCAGCCGATCAAGTGATGGCGCGTCACGAGCCGTGAGAGAGCGAGGCATTTCAAAAATTACGCGTGTCTTCCGCACTGCCGATTTTCGCGCAAATTCCGCGGTCTCAGCTCTCGAGACAGCCTGTTCAGATCGAATGATATTTCTTCAAGCATGATTCATCCCTTTACTTTACATTATATTCACAGAAACAAGATAGGAGTGTCGATTTATTGATTGTGTATTATTTTAATAACTTATTACAGTACTTTATTAAACGTTAAGTTACGGTTTTATCTAGACACATTTGCAGTCACAGGATTCGTGTGTGTCGCAACGGGGGAAAGGTGTATCGCGGAAAATTATCGCGCGCGACGGCTTGTTTTACAACGGTTTTTATTTGCGTGTACTTCTGTACGGTACGTATATCTGTGTGTGTTTATATATATGTGTGTGTGTGTATTTCTCTCTGTGTCTGCATCTGTGCGTTTCGCTATACATCAGTTACGTTTCGCAGCGTAAAAAGGCGCATGATCGAGATGGGAGAAAAAAATCTCCGCTGTTCCGTCGGGTCCATATTCACCGATCGAGAGTTCCCAGCGGAGACGCGGGAGAACTAAAAAATGGGAATAAATTCTTGTGTATGTATGTTTTTTTTTCTCGTTTTCACCAAGCGACTCTGTGCAGCGCTATATTTGTATTAACAACAAGTGGAATCCGTATGAAGAGTTCGCCGCGTATACCGTCAGCGCGGAGATGCGACGGAATCGCGAATCGGCGGCCGAATCGAGTGACACGTTTCACACGCGCGTAAAAACACATTCTCGCGATCTCACACACCGATGCCGAGGTCTGCTTGATGATGCTTAAATGGAAACCGGCAGTCTTTCTCGCGCATTCATGGTACAATTAGACACAGTCACGAAGCACCCTCCTCACGATCTCACCTCATTTTCCCTCTCCCCCTCTCGCCGAGCTCTCTGTCGTTCGCTGCGGCTGCCGAATTACTCTCATTGTCAGGGCACGACGATTTTGGCCCGCGACTTTGCACGCGTCCCTGGACGAACTTTCGATCGTGTGGCATGAGATCCATGGCTCGTTACTGTGGCTAATCGTAAGTTGTTGATCCTCCGGCGCACGCAATATGGCCGTAAGCACAGTGATCATACTTTAAGAGAGAGATAAGCGAAGAAAGAGGTAGAAGGTAGGGTTAAGGATTTAAGGAAGGGAAAGAGCTAGAACAGGAAGGGAGCTGGTAATAAAAATAAAAATTAAGAAAAGATGCGAGACAGAAGAGAAAAAAGTGTGTATGTATGTGTTATGTAGAGCGAAAAGATGTCAACTATAATATTCGGAGATGGGTTCCCCAGCACGAGCTTTTCTGAGTAGATTTTGATAGGTGAGGAAAAGAGAACAAAGAGAGCAAGAGAAAGAGACAGAGAGAGAGAAAGAGAGCGACTTTTAGTAAGTAAATACAAAATGCATTACATGTCATGGTTCTAACGTGGCGATAACATTGTTGATATTAAAACTGTACACACGGTAAGCTGTCCCGTGTAGCTGGAAATAAACACCCCTCGCTCAAGCTCGGGTCTCTCAGTAAGTCCGCGGGAGAGGGGAGGGGGGGAGGGAAGAACGTTTCCGGCGCGGATTGCGAGCGAGGCCGCGCCCGTACGTCATTACGGGCGGGTCATCGTCCGGGTTTCCTCGATCATTTCACCGTCCTTTGGCAGGTGGGGAGATTTACCATGAAGAATACGTTGAGCTCGATCAGCGATGCCAGTATGAGGAACACGGCGTACATGCACAGGCAGGCGCGGCCCACTTTCGTGTCGAGCTGAAACTTGTTGGAGGCGAACGCGATGTACAGCAGCATGAGGGTCGACAGCAATGATATCGCGCTGTATTCCAGCCCGCCGGAATTTATACTTATGTAATGCCTGCCGGGCTGCGTGGGCGAGAAGGATGACTTGATCAGCCAGGGTAGTCCGAGGCACAGTAGTATATCGAACGTGTTCGATCCTATCGAATTGCTGATGCCCATCGAGCCGTGTCCTGAACAGCATAACGGAATAGTAGAAAGTATACGATAGAATATGAAGAACATGAAGATGGAATATAAAGAGGATGAAGAGAGATCATGTAGTGAAATATTTCTCCGGGACACCGGTGTCCCGGAGAAATATCTTTTTCGCTGTATTATCCGTCTTTCTCAAATCCTTAACCCTACGTTACTCACGTGAAATACTTCCCATGCGAGTAATCATGTTGGAAAGAATCGCGAGAAGAATGTAGGGTTAATAACGAACTTTTGGACCTCGACACGGCATGCACTTTTGAAATTGCTGAGCCATTCGCAGCCTCTTACAGCATGACCTAATTGAATCCCTCTCAACGGGTCTAACGACTTCTACCCGGTTCTATCGCGCTGATATCTCGAATTTTAGTTCTCCTAATGTACTCTCGTTATTGCTATTTTATTTTATAGCGTGCTGAGATCCGAGAGAAAAATGCCGTATGAAAAAAATCTCAGTATGAGAAAAATGCATATTTAAATTATCCTATTTATCCTAATAAATATTCGCTTTTTCATTAGGAGATTAATTTCCAATATACATATATGTATGTATATTTGCTAATAACTGTATACCTTGTTTCGCAACAATCACGCTCGATACGGCTTCGGGTACGCTGGTTCCCGCCGCGAGGAAAGTGATGCCCATTACGGAATCTGGTATTTTCAGCGTGTCTCCTGAAAAGAATCAAGTACATTTATGTCAAAATTTTTAATGAAAAATTCCATCCATATGATAAAATGAAGATTCTTTTTCATTACAGTCTTCTCTTTTGTCAGTCTTTAATTTTAAATAAACGATATGCCAAAGTTAGACAACATATTTTTCAATTGGAAAAAGACTTGATATGAATTTGATTGACATATAAATTTTATCAAATCTATTGTCTATTGCATAACGTTTTGATGTTCGACAGTTCGCTTGTTCGTAGATAAGGGTCAAATTAAAAATACTTACCGATTATAGTGATCATCCACGCTACCACGTAGCTGAGCGATCCAATCCATATAATGCACATCAGGAATGTGATAGGGAACCAGTTCTTGAAACGTGGTTTCTCGCAATCGGGAATTGTGCACATGAATACCAGATGAATGGGCCATGTTGTGATCCAAGCGGTCTTCCTTAACCATCCAGCATGCGCTGGCCACACTAAGAGCTCGTACTCGTAATCTGTTACACAATATATCACGAGAATTTCAAATTCGACAGATATATTGTCTGTTGTTTGTTTTCTATAAGGGGGTTTCAAAGCAGAATTGACAGGATTATATAACATTCACGTAAAGTGTGTCGATAGCTTATCAGCCGGGTTTGTCAAATTTGAATATTCCATCTCTGATCTTGATGGCTGTTAATTCTCTGGAAATTCCCATTCACAAGTGCTTAATTGCGCTTGATCAATGAAGTGGCTCTCTCGCGAAATATATTACGCATTGCTTTACCATTGTTTGGGAACACTGTCGTCACGTTCGCTGACATACAGAGGTATCATCGATACAATTGACAATCGTGGAAATTGTTTTGATTAGATTAGAGTAGAAAAATAAATATTTATTTATCGCGAGATTAATAGTAAATTCTACGCGACAAATTGTATCTTATATAACAAGCAGCTCGTAAACGCTAAACTATAAATGCCGTGTTAAAAAAATCTAAAAAAAAACAAACGAACTTACTAGGATCTGGATTCTCCTCCTGCGTTTTTGTCCCGCCATTTTGTAGCGGTACATCGATAGTGGCTATCTGCTCCACTCGATCACCGGGCGTTTGCAATTTGTCCGGTCTTGGTAAGTGAATGTCGCTAGAATCTGTGAGAACCATTATTTATGTGCATTTTATATTTTATATAAGAATCCCAAAACTACATAAAAATTGTTATTCTTCTAAATTGTATTACTCTATTTCTTAATATGATTTTTCAAATTTAAATCTTAAAGTTGAATTCTTGAAAATTAATCATCAAAAATGTGATGAAAAGAATTACTGAAAATTTTATTTTAAAAATGCTACAAAGTTGCAAATAACTTATCGATTCAAAGCTAATTTATTTTAAACAAATCAAACAAGGAAATAATATAATTTGTTAAATAAAATTAAAAAACTCGAAAAAACGGAATCAAAGATACGATTTTACCTGTCGTAACTCGAGGGCCGTCTGAAGATATTTGATCCTCATTCGTACGGAATCTTGTACACCGCTGGAACGATTTATCCCAGTACATCACGGCGATATAAACAATATACAAGAGCACCAACGTTAACGCTTCGTACCATTCCACCCGCTCGTCGTGTATAATGCATATCAAAATTGCGACCGTGACGCCGTAAGCGAGACAATCTCTACTAACAGGCCACCAGTCTAAAGGCACCACCTGTATACGAAAATAAATTGTTATTACGTGCCAAATTACAGCGCAAATGTATAATGATAATATATATATATAATATTCATTCTATTATAAACGTAAAATTTATAATAAGATATAATCATTTTAAAATAAGACGTATATGTTCTCTCATTCTCTAAATATCTTTCAATAACATCGATTATATATCACGTACTATTATGAATTTTTGACAGTCGCCTGACGCACATCGATATCAGTTCTTAATCAATCCGTCAATATCGATTTGATACGTATTGTATCTGTTCGATAAAGCCTGTGTGCTATTACTCATAATTATCTAAGTGAAAAAAATTGCTGACGCTCTAAAATACGAATGCGACAGTATTGTGAAACAGATAAATGGATCTGTCATTTCTTAATTACATAATCATAGATATCACATATCCAATTTACGCGTGCTTAAAGTTGAAAAAATTGCAATGTAGAATGAATATATACAAGAAATATTTCTCTAGATATAAAATTTATTTTAAGAACATGAATCTATTTTCTTGCAAAAGATATCCTGTATATTCTAATCAATGTTATAATGTTAGATTTCTCGAAATATAGAACACTCTTGGCAACCTACCATTCCCGCACCGATGCCGCAGCAGGCTGGAACAGCCAGGATGTTGAATACTGCGGAACCTACTATCGTCCCGACGCCAATGTCACCTTCCGTGATGAATGTTCCGATGGCATTCACGAATAATTCTGGGGCCGACGTCGCCGCCGCCATAAACGTCGCGCCGGCTACATCTTTTGACATCGAGAGTGCTGAAATGCAATGTCACATCCTTGATTTACCTTTAATTTTCTGCACATATATTTTGCGGACGGAGCGCGAATCACGTGCAAGTATTCTTTAGCTCGAATTTCTTTTACGCAGCTAGACCGATATAGGTAGATGGAGAAAAGCTTTGCACATAAATTCTTTGGAGTTACGAAAATTCTAATCGATAAACTTTTCGCCAGAAAAAGAAAATTTTGTTAGTATCGAATAATTAAAAAAATTCAAATATACAATACACGTGTGCCAGGCATATTTTTCTTTCTTTAATGTTATACGTACTCGCCATACATTTAGCGATCCGTCTGATGTGACTGTCTCGCCGCGACAACAGACACGAAATTCCTATTTGCGCAAATTGAACTCAGAACTCGAACGACTACGTCCATTTAGCGTTAAGTGATAATGAAGAGAATACCCCGAATAGAACAGACGGATCGTATTTCAAGAAATGTCGCGAGGCCAGAATGAGAGACCGTTACGATAATCGTGGAAGATGTGCCTGGCGCCCGCAATGACGCAGATATGCTGCAGCATGGACATCGATTCGACAGTCGCATATCGCGTATCTCAAGCGGTTGAAATTAGTTCGATATTGCTAAGCGTGCCAAAATAATCTGCTTTCACTCGATCTGCGCTTTGGCACTGTTCTACAAAGATCGATTCGCATCACTTTGCATCAGGGTTGAGATTTAATAAATGCTCCTTGACTTTATACTTATAAACATATAACCAAACGCGCGCGCGTGTTTGCTTATATGTTTATAAGTAAAAGTCTATAATCCTAAGAAGAGGCAAAGATTACTTTAGAAAATTGTAATAAGCCTTATATACTATACTTTCGCTCTCTCAGTTCTTAAAATAAAACGTATATTCAAGTTGTTCGAAAGTTGGCAAAGTTAACAAAGTTAAATCCTTGAAACTTAATCATTAGTGTAATTAATGTCAAAAGGCGTATAGTGCACGAAGTATCATTTAATATTAATTACCTTTGTGATTAAATATTAAAGTAAAATTCTATTAAATTCGACTTGAGATTAATCGAGAAAGAATTTTGTCATTTAATTATTAATGTCCCGGCACTTTTGTTAATTTTTCTCTAGAAAACTTTAATTTCGAAGAATCTGTGATTTAAAAGACATACGCCAAATATGTTCTGAAAACGGTTTAAAAATTTCAAACTGCGCTACGCATTTCTCATGTCATTTCGTAAATTTGTAAAACAGGCGAAGGTTTGCGGAGGCGAAGCTGTTTAGTTGAAACTTTTCAATCCTCGATACGCGCGCAAGCGTAGAAACTTAGCGAAGTAGATATATATAATGCAGCCCTTACCGTGACATATTTTTTCTACAGCAGGTACGAAGAATTTATCGCATACTACTGCTAAAGCGATAAATAAATAAAGCGATACGATGACGTGTACGACAACGGCACCGCCTTGTCTTTGCTCTTCATCAAACAAGTCGTGTGGGAAATCTTCTATAGCCGGTGGCGTACAATTTATACCTAGAAACGTAAGTTACCTTTAAATAAAATGCATAATACAATACGCAGTTGTGGTAATCACCGCCGGTATTCTCACGGTATTTTCTGAAATTTTCTCTAAAAATCTGAACGAATGATCTCATTCTTCATTTTAGCTGTCCCTTTTTTCTATCGACAATTTTATTAGCAGGTGTGAAGCACCGTGTTTCGTAAGGGAAGGTGGAGGTGGGGGGCATTGACCTTACGATGGAAGTGCCTTGAGTTACATTATCGATATCGCGAGCATCATTATCGAGCATAATTGATGGAGATTGGTCATTTTCCATCTCACGTGTTTCTTTTTTCCTATATTATCGTCGCTCTGGCTTAAATTTGCAAAAGCCACTATATCATTTTATATTAAAACGATTATCTTAATCGAGTCCGCGCATCTTTGAGATCGATTTCTCTGACGGTATAGTTTCCGTCGAGAAAAATAATTTATTCCGTTGTTTGTCCCTCCGTTTACCTTTTCGCGATCGATCCCCGCGCATCGAACTACGATTTTCGCCGCACCTTGTGCCCATTCGTCGCGACCGCATAATACCCGATTCCGGATGTACCGCACCTATGACACAATCATGTTCGACGAAAATGGATACGATTTTCTTGCGCGTTACGCAACGCGTGGGTACAGGTAGAAAATAGTCGCGCCGGTGCGTATTAGCTGAATCGAAACACGCACCGGCGTGTTTTCGGTTTGTGGGTCGCGCAACGCAGAGCCGTGGAGCGTTTTTCCAAGCGTTTCCGATAATTCCGCGAGCCGCGTTCTTCCGCCCCGGCGTTTACGTCAGCGTTCGCGCGCGCGCGCGGTGTAAAACGTCGTCAATTACGTGTTTGCTGCTTTAATGTAAAGTAGAGGCCTTTTTCTCCGGCCTCACATGACTCCGCTCATGGGTTAATACGATAAGAGCCGAGGGAAGAGTTTAAAGTTAACCATTATCTTTTTAGAGTCTGCCGGCAGCTCGTTCTGGCGCTAAGGGGGGAACGGCGCGGGGGGCCTGTGGTGCGACGAGGAGGTAGATCGAGGAGATGTGGTTACGAAATCGGTATATTAGCACGTACGTTGACTCGCCGAATAGGAACGTTCCCGCTGAAACGCTGAACGCTGACATGACACGAAATGTCACGCGTATGCCACCGCGGGGCACACGACGGGGACGGCCGACAACGTCGGCAGCGCGCGCGACGGTGTGACGGTGGTCCAAATCGGATCGTGTGGTGGTAAGATAACGATACGGCCAAGTAGGAAACGTCTCGTTACCGTCCGCCATTACTTCAATTTTATGGAACCGTCGTGCCGTGCCGCCGAATTATTATTTGGCGAACGGAGACCGGTGTTGCCCTCCCCGGAGTGGTACCGCGAGGCGGGCGCGCTTGCGAAAAATCGTGCGATTCATCGCGCACACGCGCACCGAATGTGCACGGAGAGCGGCCCGCTCGTTAGCGTCAATTTCAGCGAGCGAATTCTCTAAGGCGGCTCTCCTTCACGGAACACGTTTGCCGAACTGTCTGTCCCGACGCGCGAGCATTTCCGTTTTGGCATGCACGATCGATCCCACTGTCCGCGTGATACTGTCGGGTTTTCATCCGAATGTGTCACGTCGCCCGATTGCAAAGAATTGACAAATTTTTTTCCATTTCGAGATGTATCTTCAAGCGCTGTCGGAGCGAACCTTTCTTTTTCCTCTCCGCGAACAATCGGCGTTTGAAGGTATATCGATCGTGGATTCCCAGTCGACACACAGAGCATCAGTTATATTACATCTATGTTATAATTTCGCACTCAACAACGTTGTTATATTACATTTATATTGTTGAGTGCGAGATTATAACATAGATGTATTGTAACTGATGCTCTGTGTCGAGTCGGTTGCGTTTAGAAGTAAATTCTGAATTTAAAGATTCCAACGGAATCTCCCCCTGTTTCTGAAAAATTGCCAATTTTACTGACACGAACGTAACGCTAATTGCTGTTTTATTGCGATCGCGTGTTGCCGCTTAAACTAGAAACTGCCATTCGACAGTTATTTAACGAGACATAATGATGAATCCTTTTGTAAACGCTAGACGGAACAGCAATTAGGCTACATCGCGAGAAATTCTTTTCAACGAAAAGAGGACGCGGGTCGTTCATTCAGATGGCACTTGATCCTTTTCTGAGTTATCTGAATTATATTGCTCGTTTCTCTGCGAGTATTTTATCGGATTACCGTAATGTACGTCTGATCTGGATTATCCTTTTAAAAGATTAAATATCGCCGGCATAATGGCAGAGTAAGCTCGTACCGGATTACCAAATTGCGCCGTCGTCGCATGTAGAACAGTGCGACCGTCGCGATAACAAAGTTATAACAACAATATTTTTATTCATACCTCCCGTATATGTATACATATTTTTAATATTTTAATTTTGTCCCCTTCCCTCTTCTTCTCTCGAGGAGACGATCATGCGAACGTGTGCGTATTGGTGCCTCTTACCGGTATATATCGCTATGTGACTGGATGTGACTTCCTACCGATTAAGCAGCCTAAAGAAGTTAAATTGCTCTCATTCAACTTGGCAGAACAGATGCCATTCATGTCTAATGTACGTCGTATAAACGTAGATATATCACGACGACTCAACGACTCTCCCGGGCTCTACGGCGATTCGTTCGGTCGGAAGGGCGCGGCGCAAGTTGCCGGCGGACGGTGGCCGATGGACGGATGGACCCATAATCAGTTAACCGCCGAATCGTCGATAGCCGGCGCGATGTCCCCGCAATTATCAGCGTTCCCCCTCGCGCCTCCGGCGTCGCCTTTGATTGCGCGATTTTTCGCGATTAATTCGCTCTCCTTTGCGCGATGCTACGGAGCCCCGTCGTATGTATTAGATACACCTAGGGCCACGAGAAGCACTATAACTATAATGTCGTAGGGCAGGAGGCGTAAACGAACGGCTCACATTGATTACCGTCGCGCGTTTCGTCGCACTTTGAGGTATGCGAAGCCAACGGAGGAGCGATTTAAATCGATATCGTGACGAGTCGCGTGGTAAACGGGTTGCAATGATAAAGTGATGATATGGGGGATGAAACGATGCCCCTTTCCTTTCTTTTATTTATGATTTTGGGTTTAAATAAAAAATTAACTCCCGGCCTTTGCTCAGTACGTTTGAATAAAAAATTAGCTCCGGCTTTTATTCAGTACTTTTCGCTCGACTCGACTTTATCAACATTTGCCTAAATTCTATTCAAACCATTTAATCCGTATTTATTTTATTTACATTGATCGAAGGGGGATGCTTTGGATATTTTTATTAATTTATAAATATTAATCGATGACACTATTGTCATCGTAATCAAATTAAGCAATGTCAGCGCTAATCGAGTACAGCCGCTGCAACTTCTGCATAATCACAATGATTGATGATTAATTCGTAATTGATTAATCTATTATTATCAATGTGCTTTCGCGAGAAATATCTATTAGAACTAATAGATCCTTTTCATAATCAATTATACAAATATCTATCTCTTCTCTCAATATTGTCTATTAATAATAGATAATAAAATACGAATGAGCAGAAATTTAAACTTACCGTAAATGATAAATATTTCTCTTATCACGAAATGGCAATAAAAAAAGTATCCTTTTTTTCGAAGAATATGGCTACGATTTGATTTATATGTTAATTTGATTCTGCGATCATGCTGGATAAGTGAACGACAAAGAACGTGTTAGGATGATGGGCGATGAATGAGTGTCATTTTTATTAATTTTTATTAATTTTATGTCGTAAATGACGATGCTTAATAAGCTGTTTTAAGCTGTTTAAAGCCTATCATTGTTTTCACTAGGCTATGGCTTTAATTAATACGTTAATCGTTTCACGCGAACGTTGTTCTTATTAAAGGTCAATGTAGTTACCTATAATGAAAGCAGATGCTTCGATTCTAATGAGAGTACAATGTGAAGATATAATATAAACTTTTATACTATTTATATTATTAATGTTAATATATACTATTAATAGGCTTAAAACTTCTAACGAGTGGATTAAAGGATGTTTAAGAATCATCTTCAGTAAATTCATAAACTTCTTAAGTATCTTTCAGAATTATCTAATTGAATCATTTGCTTGAATCATCTAATTAATTTCAATATCACTGTATCCTCGAAACTAACAGATACATCTGCAATAAAGATGATATTCCCGAAAATTCGCCAAAAGTTTAGCTTTACATTTTGCATAGTCAGAACATAATTATCGATATTTTGTTAGTAAAGAGGATAATCTAATTACATTGTATGTTCGATAGTGATCGACAAGTTAAACTCGAAGCGCAGATTTTATTAATGCTATAAATTATTTTTTAACTTTGTTGAATTATTAATAAAAGTAAAATATATATACCATTTACACAACTCGCGCATGCAGAAAGTAATCTATCTTTTATAATGTCTCGTATTACTTATGAAAAGTTTTGTAGAAGAATTCAACAGAAATTGATCAATTATTCCATTAAATACGCAACATTTATCCGTGACTTTTAAATTAGATAATAAATCAATTTTCGTATAAATTTCGTATAAATACGCAGTTTGTAATTTATTTTGTAAATAAATAACACAAGCAAAAGAATATCATACAATGTAATCAAATATAGTAGAAGCAATATACGCACAAAAGCAACACATTTTTCGCCCATATAAATAAACTAAAAATATATCAATGAAATATACAAAATGTATTATATTTACTCACACAAAACACATTCACTTTATAAATACATTTGATATGAGCCCTACAAATTCCAAATTTACGAGTTTGTAAATGATATAAGAGAATGACTTTCTTTAATTTAGAAACAAATGTATATAGGAGAAACAGATATTCGAATCTGTTATTCATGAAAGTAGATATTATAATTGTAAAAAAAAGGGAAAAGGGGAAAGAGATAATTTATTGAAAATATTATGCTCGAATTATTAATATGTAATAATAAAATGAGGCAAAAATAAAAAGTGAAATAAAATAAGAAAGAAGCCTTCGGCTTTAAGCATACATTTTACGAGCATCACAATCGTTCAGCAAGCATAGTCAAAGAAATAGAAGCCGACATGACAAATGGTTAAATATAAACCTAGTATAGAAGTAGAAAGGAAAAGAAAAGGAGCAAAATGAAAGAGAATGACAGGCGATATATACATGTATGTCCGTATGCTTGAGCATTCGCTATTTGACTTCGTATAATGTCGTGAATATCGCGAGGGCAATAAGGGGGGCTGCGTGTATGTACGTATTTTCAACTGAGCACTTTCTTCACCAGAACGAGCCACGGGTTTTTCTCGCCCGTCGTTCATGATCGGGCGAAACGGACGATCGACACTAACGTCAACGTCGAACAGCCTAGCCTGCGATTTCCGCACATTTCACAGCGCGAGAGAACTCTTGGCGTTTCGCGGCGCAGCGCGGTGAGCACCGAAGGAGAAAGGACACGAAAAAGGAAAGGAAGGATCGGCACGCCGAATGCACCCTTTGTGCCCGTCGCCCGTCTCTCCCTTTTTCCGTCCTTAAAATTTTTTTCTTTCCTTTCTTTTTTTTTCCTCGTATCTCCAGGCCGTTTCTCTCCCGATTTTCCCTCCCGGATGCGCGGGTCAACACCATCCTCGCTTCGTGTGCGAAACTGTTTTAACACGTCGCGGTCTCCCCCGGTGCAATATTATCGAAAATAAGATTCGAACACACCTCCTCCTAGGTCAGTCGTATCCATGTTGTCAATCCCGTTGTCACACACATACTACATTAACATCTACTCCGAAGTCCGACATCGTTTGTTGGAATCGCCCCTCCCTCTAGCTCGTCTCTCGCGCGTAGCGCCTGTTGCTGGACCGTGCCGCATGTAGATGATGAGACTTCCAGCCTCAAGCCGACGGAGCTTCCGAAACTTGGCGAACACGCAAACACGCGTCCGGCATCGTTCGCCACTTTCGGGCATCGCCGCAGACATCAACACTTCATGAGGAAGGGAAATATATCGGGAGAAATACAAGCGTGTAATTTTGCAAGCACACTTGGTGTGTGTGTGTGTGTGTGTGTGTGTGTGTGTGTGTGTGTGTGTGTGTGTGTGTGTGTGTGTGTGTGTGTGTGTGTGTGTGTGTGTGTGGTTGTGTGTGTGTGTGTGTGTGTGTGTGTGTGTGTGTGTGTGTGTGTGTGTGTGTGTGCGTGTGTGTGTGTGTGTGTGTGTGTACGTGTGTGTGCGTGAGATCGTTACGATGCTGTAGAACGAAGCACTTTGCTGATAATGATGTTACTGGACTGCATCTCGCACTTGTTCTCAGTACACACGTATCTCTTCATGATTGCAAAAATTAATATAATTGTATGTAGCATATCATTTCGGAATAATTAAATACTATCGCAATTCACCAACGACCTTCCAATTTGAACGTTTAAGTTTTGTCGAAAATTTTTTATAAAAAAAACGTTATAATAGAGATCTTATATTATAATTTTTATTACTATTTTAAAATTATAAAAATTATTTAAACAATTATCTACCATTTGTATAATTTCTTGTTAACCTCACATTTGTATATTTATATTGTTTTTTTCTTAAACTCTTATAGTCGAAATGATTATCATATGATTATCTATTTGAGAATAGACTTTAAAATATACAATGTTTGTTCGCACGATATAATTGAGCCATCAATTTTCTTTTTATTTTACATTGCATTTAACGAGCTCAATTTTTTATTATTTAATAAGAATATCTTATTAATATTCTAGTAAGGTTTTAATTAATAAAAAATGAACCCAAAGCACAGCATCCCTACCCCAAGCTTCTTTAAGAGCTTAGATCTGGTTGAAGGACTCGAGCTCGAGGAGTCTCGAGCTTAGGTTGTATTATACATGTGTGTGTATCAATTCGTCTGGTGCAAACGCACCAAATCGCCGTGCTGTCGGCGTGTTGATTTAACGCGTGAGTATCTCTGTATCTACATCGGTGCATCTGCATTAGAATTAACACGCACGACGCTCATTTAATTGCGTTATTTTTCACCCGATTGTCTGGCTCTTCAAATAACTCGTGCATTTCACAATTAAGCTTTCGCAATTATCGCAGACCACCTCGCACGCTCATTAAGTATTACGCGATTTTAATAGGAATTTTTATATCTATCAAATTATAAAATTTAATCGTATTAATGAACTTCTCGTTTCGAATTTTAATAAAACAGAAGTATTCTACGTTATTATGTCACCGGATTTTATTATAATAATTCTATAACAAAAATTGTTCTATCTTAAAAATTAGGTCAAGAGTAATAATTTTTCTGAATTTTTCTTCAGCTTTCAAAGAGTAAGTAAATTTATGGTCTTTAGCAATCGCTTCTAATCAGGCAACTAACATCGAAGCACATTGGTAGCGATTCACGATAATAACGTAAACATTTATTCTATGTATTGTATTGGTATCAATTTATTATCATTGCGTGCGTAATATCATAAGATTCATATATTCTTAATCGCGACGAGAAATCTATTCTGATAAAATTTTATAACTAAAAATTAAATTTTTCTTTGGATAGTATCCAATGTAAAGAATCGTACGAGACTTTCAAATAATAGTTAGGTTCACGTTATTTCTTCTATAACTTTTGTCGTTTCTTCTATAGCAGTTTACAAAATGTGCCTATCATATTATATTACATAATATAAAGTATTTCATGACAAACGTGATCTCGCAGAATATATCTGGAATATATGCATATTACAATTGTCATTGCAAAGTAGTATAGTGTCGGAATATATTTTTTCTTATTTGTTTAATTCATCATTGGATATGTATCAACGTATAATATTTGTTGTATGGTTGTAGCGTGAGATAAAGACGGCGCCTCAAGTAAATACGGCAAGTTGACACGCACGATTAGAAAAATGGCATGACACTATTCTCCATTCACTTAAATTCGTAATGTAAAGTGTTATACTCAGTAATATACAAATATAATATTATACTCAATTTAATTCCTTTTTAATCATTTTTAACTAATTTTTACCGTCGTCTGTTCCCATTCAATATGTCGTTAATTTAACTAAAACATATAGAGTTAAGTAACAGCATATTAAATATATATTTTATGTTAAGATAATTTTTACACATATAACAGTTAAAAATGATAAAATATTATTGACTTTTACTTAATTCAAGGAATTGATTTAAATTTGATTTTTTAATATTTAACACTATGGAAAAAAAATGTACCTCGATCCGAGAATCTAAAAGATATCAGAAATTCTCACTTTATTATCCTACCTGCGGTAAATTCGTAATAAATAAATTGCAAGTGAATGCACACGATTAAAACAGCTTTATTTGATAATTTACCGTGCAATCAACTCGAAGTAAAGAATAATATAGCGACGGAGTGTTTCCCCGATCGAACAAATCGACGAGGCTGCATCGCGATACGCAATGTAAACCTTTCGGGGCGAAGGTACGATCGTCGATACAAATCGGCAAAGAGATCCTCACGCTCGTAGAGGTGGACGGAAGAAACCAAGCAGTCGCGGGAACTTTCCTGTCGTTTTTTAATCGGATCGAAGGTATGGGATTGCTTTAAACAGTATCTTATCAGCGTCGCTACCAAGTCGTGATAAGTCTCTGACGGGCGAAAAATATAAGCGTGTACGAGCCCTACGTGCCGGATAAACGACAGATAGTCGCGTTGAAAGATCTCTCATCCCGCACGTTCCGTTTTCTCATCGTATCTTCACCGTATATTGCCAGGAGAAGTACCAGAACTTGGCACGCACACGTCCTTACGTAACGAAGGATGGTATGGCGGCGCAGACAGACGGTCGGATACCGGATACTTTTCGTTATTATTATTCCAGCTACGTACTTTTTTTGCGTCAGTTTAATGGGACTGTTATCTGACAGTACGACAAATGTCGCAGCAGATTGGCGTGAGTATTTAAAAATAATACATGTGTAAATAAGGAAAGAAATTTAACAAAGAAACTGAGGGAAAGGAAAAAAGTATAAAAATAGTAAATAAATAAGATAAATGAAGTAAGGTATAATAAAAATTAAGAAAATAAAATAAAAAAATAAAGGGGATATTTGAGATCGAGGTATTTGTAAAAAAATAATAACAAAGATAAGGATTAGGGGAGGTATTAGAGATTTAATCAGACTGAGATGTGAAAATATGGAAGAAAATAAATATCAGCTGGGGGAAAAAGATGGGATGTGCATTTATTGTGACCGAGGAGAGGATAATACAAGACGTTTTCTGAAGGATTTTAAAGTTACAAAGAATTGGCTTGAAAGCTTAGGAAAGAATGAGGAGGAAAGACTGAATAGGATTTGTAGTGATGAATTAGATAAGAAAGAAAAAGTGTGTTGAGGAAGTTTTAGGTAGAAAAAGAAAAGATAATAGAAAAAAGAGGAGACTAAAAGGGAAAGGCGAAAACTTAGGACAAAATAAAAATAGTGAGATAATAGGCTGTGAAAATAAAATCGAAACCAAAAAGAAACGGATAAACTACATAAGATAAAAAAAATAGGATATCAGATAATTTCAGATTAACGAGGAAAAGATATAATAGGAATGTGGATTATTAAGAGAGAATTACGGAAGGACAAATCTATTTAAATATTGATGTAAATCAAGTCCCACTTCTTGGCAGTAAGTCAAAGTGAATAAATTCCATTCAAAAGTAATACTTTTCCGCGCTTCCCTGGGCACGCCGCGAGAATCGGAAAGAAGGATTGTTCAGGAATCAGGCGTCGCGCGAGCAAAATAATTAATTCTCTCCTTTACTTACATGTTTTGTTCACGCCGTCTTTTTTTTCTCCGTGCTTCAGGAGGACGTAGATTGCTGCAGGCGGGCGAGCTCGAAGAGCGACCAGGAAACGATAGTTACAACTGCACGCCGCCGGCGATCAGAGAGTTCCCGTCCGACGGTTTCACGCGGCAGCAAAGACAGGCAGGATTCATAATAATCCACTTCGTCATCGCTATTTATCTGTTTTTATTACTTGCCATTGTCTGCGACGACTATTTCGTTCCCTCTATTAAGAAAATTTGCGAGAGTGAGTACTAGAGGATCGTTCGGTACATCCACTCCGATTTTCACGTAACCTTAATATGACCTCACTGCGGCTCCTCTCTCTCTCGTTTTCGCTGACGAGCGTAAGACGTTTGCAGTTTGGCGTATTATGTCGTGGCGTTTATTTTATCACTTTATCGTTCTGCGCGCGTTCCGCTTCGCGATGCAACGAGACGGGTAAATAAAATGAAGCGAAATGTTTCACGGCAGAGCTCAATGTCACCGAGGATGTGGCCGGCGCGACGGTAATGGCGGCTGCCAGCTCCAGCCCGGAATTGTTCATCAATGTCATCGGCACCTTCGTGACGGAGGGTGATCTGGGGGTCGGCACCATCGTCGGCTCCGCGGTATTCAACATACTGGCCGTGCCCGCGTGCTGCGCCCTGTTCGCCAACGAGGTAAAAAAAAATTTTACCGTAAGCCTCGGAGATTCATTGCTTCACCCGCACGCGCTTCTTATCGCGCACGATTATCGCATATTCGCAGGTGCTGCATCTGGAGTGGTGGCCCGTATCGCGCGACGCGATGGCATACGCTTTCACGGTTCTCCTCCTGATTCTGACTCTGTGGGATGGACGTGTCGAGTGGTACGAGGCGCTCATCCTCGTCGCTTGTTACATTCTATATATATCAGGTGACGTATCAGGCGACGAATAAAGCGGAATGGGCTTCGGAAAAGTCTCGGATAAATTATTTCGCTCATTAGAATAATATACTGTAAATTTGGAGAATATCTGACCTGACATTTTATATATAATTATATGTTTTTGTATGAAAAATTCTTCATCAGGAGACAGCGTTTTATTTGCATTAACGATTAAAGTACGAGAAATTTAGTAGCATGGCTAAAGATATTTTATCATGAATAATTACAAAAAGATACTATAATAATTAGGACACTTACATTTTCAGCAATGTGTTTCAATCGTCGTATCACCAGTTTCATAAAACGAATAACGTCCAGAAGGAAAAAGTACAAAAATATCTGCGAGGAGAGTCCCCTCCTGCCAAATAGTAAGATCACTGGAACATAATTATTTTTGTCTCTGCAAAAATAAGTGAATTAAAAGGAATTGATAGAATTACATTCTGTGCAATACTATGAATATGAACTTTTGATCTTCGGGAGTCAGACTTTACTTTCGATATTTTTAAGTTTACAAAATGAGCAAATTCTCGAACAATATTTAATATAGTAGAAAAAGAAAACGGTAGAAAAATCTTAAAACTTGACATGTCTGACATCGTGGATTAAGAAGTTCGCCGCAGAATAAATCCATGTCAATCCTTTTTAATCCACGTATCTCTTTGCAGGGATTGCGTTCGGTAACTACTCATAAGAAATGTAATCTCATACTTGGCTATCTTTCATTCAAATCGAACAGACCTCGTCAAGGAAACGGAGCTATCTGGATTTAGTTTGAGCGACCAAGACGAATCACGTATGTAGCACACATGTATCTATAATAAGCAATAAGAATGTAATATTATTTCATTTGCAGCATTTTTGTACAGTGATCTCCTTCTCTCCTTAAAACATATACATATACATATTAATACAGTATAAAGTCCTTATTTAATAATACAGACAGAACAATTTTTGCAGCATGAAATATTTATGTTACATGTCTCTTTTTAGTCGATATCGTGAACTTGACGACCTGGCCGAATGCCACGTGCGAGAAGATATGGTGGCTTATCACTTGGCCCATCAATCTGGCATTACTCCTTACTATTCCCGACTGTAGAAGAAGGAAGCTGAGATCGTGGTACTTCTTAACGTTTTTCATGTGCGTACTATGGATCGGGACGTCGTCCTACGTTATTGGATGGGTCATCACTACTATCGGTATGTGCCGACGATTAAATATTCGTAAAATATTTACTAAAATTTCAGATAGACATCTATTTTCGACAAATTTGTCGAAATAGATTTTGCATATAGTTGCTGGCCAAAAGATTGAGATTAATTAAAAATATTTATTGAAAGGATATGACAAATTAACTGCAGATATCGAACCCAGAATCTGTCATTTATATCCCATTGAAATGATAGATTCCGTTTATTTTCTGCCGGTAATCTGCTTACGTCCACAGACTCTGTTGGCAGAATGCTGAGATCAATGCCGATGCAGTTAATAGATACAATATTCTGTTTGAATCTGCTGGCAAACTGCTAACATTTTGCTCACTAAATCATCGAGATGCGATGGAAACTTTGTGGAGGAAAATGAATCTTTATAAAACGTCGAAATATCATATGACATTATGTCATGTCGGAATACATCTCAAAAATAATGTTTGAAAATGTCTAGATTTCATTAATATTCCTCAGACAGTTCTTTAAAATCTGATGCTATTTAGTATGATTGATAGATCCTACTATTATATTTATGTCATGTTTTAGGCGATACCTTCAGAATTCCAGATTCTATTATGGGTTTAACGTTTCTCGCAGCAGGAATGAGCGTACCAGAAGCAGTATCGAGCGTTATCGTTGCCAATCAAGGTAAAGCAAACATTAAAGGAGAATTGATTGCCGTGTCAAGTCGCAACAAAGCGAGAATTTCATATAAATTTTTATTTCGTTTCATGTTTTTTAAATATATACATATCAAACATAAATTATCATGACTTTCCAGGTTACGGAGCTATGGGAATAAGTAATTCTATCGGATCGAATGTATTCGACGTGTTATTGTGTCTCGGACTGCCATGGTTTATCAAGGCCGCGCTATTACCAAAAGTATCCGGACAGTATTATGTTCAGATTAATTCTCAGGGATTAGTCTATAGCTCAGTATCTCTCTTCTCTACGTTAATTATTTTATATGGATCTTTACTTATTAACAAATTCACATTGAGTCGTAAAGTCGGAATCGTCTGTCTCATTATGTATGCCGTATTTTTGATATTCGCATCCGTTGTAGAACTCAACACGTTCTTCATCGTTAATTTACCGATATGTATCGACTAGCAGTAATATCGGTCTCGTTAAAACGCAAGACGAAATTTATACTCGTTGATATCTAGCTATGTAAATTTTTATTTAGCGTAAATTCTTACTTAATATGTTTGTACATTGTTTGTTTTATAAAATAAAAGTATCTGAATATATTAAGTATTAATTAATATCTCTAAATAGTAGCTATTCTTACTTATGTAATTATTCATAAAAATTATAATCTTTTATACTTATGCTTATTTCACATGTTTATATAATTAATAGTAGCTATATGAAACTTTTATACCTAATACATTCAAAATTTTAGTTATAAATATAATAAAGTCATATCTTTCCTCATTGTCAGCTTTAGGGAAGAAACGTTACAAGTTTTATAAATTTAAAACTTAAAAAAAAAGTCGAAAAATATAATAATCAGGTATTACAAACAGAATTATAAAAGAATAAAGTAGAGCTAAATAATTTTATTACATAAAGATATTCATCATATATATCTGAAGATGACTTTATCATGTAATTATATTTTAAAAAATGAATCTTATATCACTCATATACATACAAAATTAAATAAATGCATAAACTTGCTTGTGAAATTTTTAAATCTGTAACTTTCTGTAAATACACTTAAATGGAATTATTCCAGCATTACTATTTCACTTTCCTCATTTTGAGATTGAAGATTATGTTTCAAAAATATAAACAAAACTAAAGTTATTAGGTATATGCTTTAATTTATTTTATTTCAAAATTTACTTATATACTTTAACACTTATGCTAACTGGCCACAATCTACTATCATAATCTTGTGATATGTCTTGCCGGATGACGAGCCGTAACTTTCAATTTTTCTTACAACATCCATTCCTTCAAAAACATGGCCAAATACAACGTGTTTATTGTCCAACCAGGGTGTCTTTACAGTAGTAATAAAGAACTGCGAACCGTTTGTATTTGCGCCAGAGTTTGCCATCGATAATGTACCCATGCTAGAATGCTTAAGCTCAAAGTTTTCATCCTCGAATTTCTCTCCAAAGATGGATTTGCCACCTGTACCATTATGATTCGTAAAGTCACCTCCTTGGCACATGAAATTTGGAATTATACGATGAAAGTAGCTTCCTTTGTAACCATAACCCTTCTCTCCCGTACACAGGGCACGAAAGTTTTCTGCTGTCTTTGGCACAACATCAGTACGTAATTGGATTATAATTCGTCCAAGTGATTTATCGTCCACAGACATGTCGAAATATACTAAAGGCAAATTCATCTTGCCCTCGTGACCATTCATCAGTATATTAGAAACTAGAAAAAACATATTATAAATTACAATTATTATAAAAATAATATAACTTACTGAACGGAGTTTCAATAAGAATGTATTTCGCGATCTCTACTTTGTAAGGTTGATGTATTATTTTTACTTATATATAATGCTTACAAGAAGATTAATTAATCATCGAAATTATAAATTTTAATTCTTGTTATATCTGAACCGATATAATTTGTCGTTTTACATGTAACTGAGTGGAATTTGCACTCTTCTGTATAATGAACGTCTGTAACCTCTATTTCTTTTCTTACCCTTCAGTTATTTATCTCTTTAAAGAGACACAAATACAATGTGATCCTTTGTGCTTCTCACGATTCTCTTCGATTCGAATTTTGTTATGTGATTCGGATTACAGAACTTTTGAATCATAACATATGATTTTTAGCGCATATTATTTTGAAGATCCACGTGCTCTACACAGACGAGAATTCTTTAGAACACAAAGCAGCAATGAATTTGAAATTCTTTGTTGCGATTGGTCGACTGGCTCGCCAATTGAAGTTCAGTAGGTTTGCTCATTTTACTTTGCACTTTTCAATAATGATGAAAAAAAAAGGAAAAATTTATTCGCGAAATTTTTCGTGCATATACTGTCGATCAAAAATTTAAGACTACATAAAAAATTTAAAAATATTTCAATGAACATATACATAGACCGATATTCATAGGTATTCATAGTCAGTTCTTATATTTAAGATTATATTTTAAGACCGTCTTAAGTAATGTCTTATAGCGTTTTCGACTGAAGCGGGTTATGGGAACTGATATTAATTCTTTTATCGAAAAAAACTGATTGTATATTATGCAGCATTTTTATCCTAACAAATAATAAAATAATAATATAATAATACGGCATTAAGAGTTACAAAATAAAAATCTAAGAGTACCCGTTTCCACATCAGTTAGATACGTCAGTGAGGTATATAACATTAAATAACATTAATATAACATTAAACGCGCAGAAAGCGCATGCGCGAGAAAGCGTCACCGAGACCAAAGCTGCGTTCGGAAACATCACTCGGGTACACACGAGCATCGTTCTATCTTTGTTACTTACGTAGAATTGAACAAGGACAAAATGATGCTGGTGTGCACCCGAGTGGTGTTTCCGAACGCAGCTCTACACTGCTCAGTCGGTGGAGTGGATGGATTAGGTGCATCCAGTAGCGCAATCGCTCACTGAGCGGCAATTTGACGTGATTGGTTCTTACCGTTAGATCCAACCAATCAAACCAGTCAAATTGCTCCTTAGCCGCTCAGTGAGCGGTTGCGCTACTGGATGCACCTAGTGGATACTCGTAACTCGTGGTCTCGTGCCAGAGCAAGAGCGAGCGAGAGTCCGTGTATGATATACGTACACTGAGTCGCGTTGTAGAGTGCAAAGTTGAGTTAGCAGTTAGGAAAGTCGAGGTTAACTCTTAGCTGGAGTAGGTGGAGTAGGTAGGAGTAGGTGCGAGCTGGTCGTGTGATTGCGTGTTAGTAGGCAAGTTATTGTTGAACGTTTGCGGAATATCGGAACGTTCGAAACCAAGATGCCGAAGAAGTCGAATAGATGGGGAGGTCGCGGCAACCAAGAAGGAAACGATGAGAAGACCTACTTCGGTGAGTACTTACTATTTCTTTCTATTGCGTCTCGCATGATTCGGGTGGGCAGATGTCCGTCGTGTACGCGGGAGGAATTATCCGCTTTGCGTCTTGTATGCATATGCCGATAATCTCTCTCTCTCTCTCTCTCTCTCTCGCGCGCGCGTTGGCCATTGCCAACATCATTCGTTTACTCCATCTTATTTTTTATATATGTCGAGACCATTGACGTCGTGTAGGAGAAAACAAAATGGACATCACCGCCATGCAGAATCCGCGACTGCGTAATATTTATCACACGTGACTTTGCATGCGTCTTTACAGCATGGATTAATCAAGTCAATGGAGCTAATTAACACAGAGATAATTATTATGTTAATATGTATTATTATGTTAATATGATTATTTTGTTAATGTGTATTATTTGCTGATATCTATTTTAAGGACAGATAATAAGGTTGTGTAAACAGTTCTAATAAAGTTTTGCACTTGAATATAATTTGGTCTTCACATTTTCTAATAGTGAGAATTGTCCTTTGCATGTTTTTTATTATTATATAATTTTCTAATAAAAAATAATTATGATAATGTAAAATAAATTTTTGGAAATACCTTTTGTATTTACTATCAATTTTGTTTGATATAATTATATCGAAAGTCATGAAGACTCTTTTCTTGACCGATAAAAATATTTTTATTATCTTTTATTATCTTTTTTATCTTTTCTTACCTTTTATTATTTTTTTTAATCATGACATGAGAATTATAGAATGTTTCATGTTTGTTACATTTCAGTATTAAATTTTACAATTAAATAAATTAAATTATACTGCAGAAAATACTGTTTAAAAATACGACAGAAAATACTGTTTAAAAATGCGACACTTAATTATATTTTGTTATTAACAGATAATTTTTTTTTTATAATAGTTGCAAATGTAATCTTGAAAGATCAGAAAGAATAACTACTGATATTATTTTGCATAGCATATATTTAACATCTGTATTTAAATTAAAATTTTATTCTAAGAATGAAACTATGTACATGACATATTTAATATAGTGCATAGATTAAAAAATTATTGCAATAATAAAAAATAATTAAACTTTATATGTATGAGCGTATTATGTAATTACTTTACAACAGATATTACAAATTTATTACATAAGAATGGAATCACTGCAAATTTATTATTCATGGATAAAATTTAACACTTTTCTTTAATATCTTTACAATCGAATATTGATGTATTTGATATTTGTTTTTGACGAGAGAAATTTTTTTTTTTTTTTTTTTGTTAATGCTACTGCATTGGTGGTAATTCATTAATTATAATGAACTCATTTATCTTGAAAATAACTGATTTTTTTCGTTTTATTAATCTATACATAGAAAATTATGAATTTTTATTGGCGGAATCAATCTATGACATCATTTCATTAGAAAAAAAAAATTGAACATGTTTTGTTTTATAATTGAGGTATCTGAAAATTTATTTTTCCGTAAAAAAGAATTTTTTAAACTAAAACTTTTTTCTTTTCCAAAATGTGGTAAACTCTGAATATACTAAAATGGATGTATTTATTCATTCCACTCTACATATAATATTTAGCAATAGTACTCAAAGTAACTATTTTATGAAAAATAATCTTTACTTTATATTATTTTACTGCTTTATCACTATTTCATTTTCAGGTCATGATGATCGAGTAGGCGGAAGGAATCTAGGGAAAGATGGTGGACCTCACATGGGTCCAATCAAGCATCGCGTATCGTTTAAAACTCTTAGAGGAAATCAAAGAAACTCAAGAAAATTTGGTCCGAAGGATTTAGTATTAGCAACATTGGACGAAGATATTCCAATGGCAGGTAGTTCCAATAACAATACGAGGCAGGTCATAATAAATCAAGTGGATAAAGATCGTCGTGGTGATAGAGCTTGGCACACAATCTCTCGTGGGAGGAATAGTCCAATGCCGAATAGGAATTTCAAGGGAGGTCATAGAGTACGTCCGCTTCCGTTAGTAGAATCCAATTGGTACAGAATAGCTGTAAGTATATTTCTGTAATTTTATTATAATCAATGACGCATATGTAAATTGAGACTAAATTATTACTTGTACATATTTTACAGATTCCTTATGGTCAGAAGTATGATAAGGATTATGTTATCAATACTCTATCGAATTATATAGCACCTGAAGTATTTATTCCAATACAATACAAGCTTTTGATAAACGAAGCTAGTTTTTATGTAGATGATCATAGAACGGCAACTACATTATTGAATTGTGATCGTAAGATTACAATGAGTGATGGATTCAAACTTCAAGTGAAAGTGAAACCAGGATTTCCAGTTTGCGACATTGATGATAAGTTGAAAGAACGATTGAAGCAAGCAATGGTGAAGAGATATGTCCAAGAGACAAATTCTTTGGATTTGTCCAAGTTTCATCTTGACCCAGAATTGTATTCTGATTATTTTTGTGCATTGTTCCATCCGATTATGTTGATGACTGTGTTGGATATTGTTGCGGAGCATATACCGCATTTGAATGCACTGAATTTGGAGGGCAACAAGCTGCAGAATATTGAAAGACTCAATGTCCTCAGCAAGAAGTTCTCTAAGTTGAAGATTCTTTATATCGGCGATAACAAGGTAAGTAACCGAATGGAAAAAATAAGTATAACTTGCTCATCAATATAATGTTTGGTTTTAATGATTTCTGAATTAATTGCATATTCTAGATTAAGGACATTCACCATCTTGATGCTATTAAGGATTTGAAGTTAGATGAATTGAAGTTAACGGGAAATCCTGTGTGTAAGAAGTACAAGTCTCGACAAAATGATTATGTTAGGTAATGTTTCAACGTATTCTTTTTCCCACTGAAACAAAGAGTATTAAGAATAATTTGCTAATCTGTTTGTAGTATTCCAGCAGTGATCATTATATGTATTTTGATAATTTTTTTCAGTTAAACATCTTTAAGAGGATATTTGCTTAAAAATAGTTAATTTTTAGGATTTTCTTTCTCAAAGCTTAATTCTTCATGACATCAAATAAAATGTTTTTGTTATATTATTAAATTACAAGTTTTTATCAAACAGAATATTTTTGCACGATTAATTTTCAAATATTTCAGTTAAACTATTTGCATGCTTTTCTTGTATTATTTAATAACGAAACTTATATTTTTGTTATTTGTTATTGGACCATGTGGACTTTTCTTTTTCAATTATAGTGATATTCGGAGAAGATTCCCAAAGCTTCTACGTTTGGTGAGTAACATTGTTATGTATTATTACATATGTACATTAAAATTAAACTGCTTTCATGTAACACAAGTTTGAATTACATTGCTCGACAGGATGGCATAGAATTACCACGTCCAATTGTATTCGATGTAGTCGACGACGCTGCCAAAGTACCTCCATCGCAAAGAATGTTTGTCCCCGATCCAAAGATACAGGAAATCGCGAGTCAGTTTCTACAACAGTACTTTACAATATTCGATAGTGAAAACCGTCAACCTCTACTTGATGCGTACAACGAACGTGCAAACTTTAGTTTGACGATAACCACTTCTCAGAACAACAAGTTAAATGGATATCTCATGGAAAATCGTAATTTATTCAGAATAAATGACGCAACTAGAAGACAGAGATTATTGAAACAAGGTCGATTGCCTGTAGTTTCTTTCATATCAGAAATGCCACGAACTAGGCATTTGTTGAATACTTTTACCATGGATATTACTCTTGCTACACAAGCTATGATGTGTATCACGATAACAGGCTATTTCCAAGAACTTGATAACAAAGATGAGCCCATTCGCTATTTCAATCGAACGTTTATCATTGTTCCGGAAGGTGAAGGATATTGTATTCGAAATGAGCAGTTGCATCTTAGTCAGCCATCTGAAACGCAATTGAAGCAATTGCACCACCTAAGCAGTCAACAAACCCAATCACCCCCGGCGTTAGAAACCAATGTTGAAGTAGCGAAGCCTATGACAACGGAACTTAGTAATGATATAAAGCAGCAGATGACGATAACATTAAGCCAGCAGACAAATATGAATCTGGAATGGAGCTTGAAGTGCTTACAAGAAACACAGTGGAACTACGATAATGCACTTTCTGCCTTTCAAGAATTCTTCAAACGTGGACAGATACCATCAGAAGCGTTTACGAAATAGTAAGAACTTTCCATTGTAATAATAACTTCTCAAAAAAGTCCGAGATAGCAAACTTCTTGTAAAACGTCAATCTTCATTCCATTTCATTCCGATTATATATTCTTTTATTTGTGTCGTATATACTTATTTGTATCTTGTATCAAAACTTGAACAAAAAGTTGAACATTTCTATTTGCCATTTTGTTTCTTTGGCAAAAAAGAAGACAATTAGTTTTTGCAAAAAAAAAAAATATCGAAAAAAAATTAATACACAGAATTTTTTAGAGAGATATTTGAGATATGTGTACATGTATAATTCGCTTTGTTTAAATTCAAGTTTTCAAAATTGCACATAGTACATTTGCATGAAAATGGTTAAAAATCATAATTTTAATCTCATAATCTTCACCTATAAGAAAGACCATAGTTATTTTTTATATTATGATTTTTAACAAATTTCATATATATGTATATTATTTGACAGCACTAGTGAAAAATATTTTGAAATTTTTTTTTAAAGAATTATTTGTAAATCATATTTTTTTGTTTATGAATAAGCTTGTAAAATTAGAAATATTATGTAATTTAAAATATAAATACATATATTAAGTTGTAGTAAAATATAAATCTTTGAGCAATATGTATGATGAAATCACTAATCATCATGTATAATGAAACATTATGTGATTACTGAATATTCTTAAGATTTTTTTTTTAAAGCAACTATTGCTATTAATGATCATTTGGTACTTTTCATTGGTGCTGTTATATTGATGTATAATGCATAAACATAGATTATATGTGCATTTAATAATAGTAAAAGAAAGCGAATTCCTAATACATTAATCAATATCATAATATCGAAACAATATCGTATTTATTATCAATTTAACGAATAATATGTTCGATTCTCAGGTTTTGATACATGGTATAAAAAAGGTTTTCTTTAAATTTAAGAGCATTTAAAAACGCAACAAAAATTTAAACTTTAAAACTTGAAAAAATTTAGTTATGTTTATTCGTTAGAAGAATAGAAAATATCATTAATTTTACATTATAATTCATAAGCACATATTCATAATTAAACATACATAATTGAATTTTCAGCATAATGTTAACATAGTACAATATTAATGACAAAATATTTTTTGGTATGTAAAGAATTACATACTATTTGGTAAAATAAGACATCATAAAAACAAATTTGTATTTGTCAATCACGCACTCATAAGCGTTTATAATATATATCACAATTTCCATAGTTAATCAATTCATTTGAGTTATAAAACGTATAGACAAAAAATTTATATTCTATTAGCATCTTTACATTGCCGATTTATGTATGTTCATATATATTCAATGATGTTAGATATAGAAAAATTTAAATTTCTTTATAAACTTACAGACTATACACACATATATATATATATATATATATATATATATATATATATATATATATATATATATATATATATATATATATATATATATATAAGATATTGATTTTTTAGAAGATATTGACTTTTTATTAAAAAAGAATTTAAAAAAAAATTTAAAGAATTTTATAGAAGAGATTTAAAATTAAAAATTATCTTTATCTTCTTCTCTATATAAAAAAAAATTTCAGTTTGTACAGAACAAAAAAGGCATTTATAATATCCAGTTATATCTTCTTAATTGTATCTAACATCATTATACAGTTAACTCGAAAAATTTAACATCTAAATGATTAAGTAAAAGAAGAATACAGTTCTAAAATTTTTCAAATATAGAATTATGTTTTTGCTCTATTAGGGGGGTGTTATTTGTTCAAAAAGAACTGAAAAATAGGCAAATTTTGGGACTGTTTTTCATAAATGAGAAAACATAATACTTGTGAAATGTAAGGTGCAATGTGCGGCCATTCTGAAATATTTAGGCTCGATAGTTGTTATAATTGAACCCGTTCTAATTAAAGCCCTTACATTTTAGTAAATTAATTATTTTTATATGACACAGTAGATATGGGAAAGAAATTCCAAATTGCCTATTTTACTTTTGAGAGCAAGCATCCCCTTAACTAGATTTCATCACACGCACAGATAAATATTAGTTTATAGATTTAAAAGTCTCGAATATATAATAATTCAATTAATAGAATATTTTAATATATAGGTATATATCAAACCATATTTAAAGAAACAATGATTGCAATTTTGTAAAAAGTATAAGCAATTTCTCAAAATTGTCATTTAATATATATGTCAATCGTAATTGAATAGCTTTTTTAAAATTGTAAATAATATCATAGAACATAGGTTTATGTGTAAGTCTGTAAATCGCTAGGCATATATTTATATGAAACTCGCTTACATTGTGTGAGTATAAATTATTCGACTGAAGAATATTCGTGACGGATTCAAGTTTTTTTTTCTCGCGATATACGTTAACGTTGCGTATATGCGAAACGCAACTTTTTTTTTAGGATGTGATTTACATTCCATATACACGCATACACATACATGATACGCATCCATAGAACAATGAACAGCTAGAAACCTCGTGTACTAGGATGATGTTCTGAAAATTTCAACTCCAGAACAATATCCTGGTATATTCCTAACTGGGATTCTTAACTCGAGCTGCAGGGACACGTTGTGTCAGAAAATGAACGAGTCCCAAATATCATCTCTGGTATTTATGGTATTAAAGTGGGAGGACATGGCGTAGTTGTTTGAAGAACATAGAATGTTCTTCGTTCTTAGAACGAGATGAATGTACCAGTTGATTAAGCACATTGCAGCCTACATCCCACGATATATGCGCGTAGCTTATATCGTCACAGTGGGAATAATGTATCTGCATTTCTCTTGAACTAAGAGACACTTCTATGTGCTTAAGAGGCAGAACTGATCTTTGGTGTGCGGATGTGTTGTAAAACATATATTTAAACGGTTTCACGCATCTGTTAATAATAACTCATGTAGCACGGGAGATTATAATATCGCAAGCGCATAAATAGTAAGAGGAAGCGAAAAGAAATAATTTATACTCACATACTCGTATGCGATAGTTTTAATTTAAAAAAAATATATATATATGTAGAGAGAAAAAGAGTATAGGTATGTATTTTGACTGAATAATCACACATAGATCAAAAAGATTATTACATACATCTATAAGCAGAATATGTAAATCACTGTGATGTAATCAGAAAATAGAAATATTCTTTTTTACGATTGTTCTTAGATATGTACGAAGAAAATAATTAATAAGTACTTTTGATTAAAACGTGTATAAATGAAAAGATATGATATAAATGTTACATATCTTTACTTTATCTTTACTTCGCATGAGAAAGAAAATGAGTAAATATCATCAAATTATTAGTATGTAATTAATGGATGATAATGTTGTTAAATCTTACACAAAATGTTTTATACATAATGTAAATATCTTAATTAATAAATATCTTTATTAGTCATTGATGTATTAAGAATTGCTTCATACGCATAAGCAATGCTTGACTGTACAATATGAATAAAAAATATGATATTTTATAAATCGTTTATTTATGTGAACTTAATTATCCAAGAGAGCATCCTAATTTATATGAAGAAATGCATATATAAGAATATTTTCTTTATTCACATGTAGCTTTTTTTTCATCCTCCGTCTTCTGTAAGCAAATGATTTCACATTAACTCTCAGCTTAATTAATTTATCGATTATATATATATGTATATATTTATAATTTTGTACCTCGTCAGACTTTAAAGCGAATAACTGTTCCTTCGTCGTCCTTTTGAAAAATCCTACCTATGATTAACAAAATCGATGTAATAGATTGAACAAAATAATATAATAGTAATGTATAGTGTGAAATAGTATGTGAAAGACTTACTGTATTTAATATAATAATAGCGATACACAGTAATATTAAACCTAACGAGACTGACACAAATACAACCCACAGCTGCAGTTTCTGTGTCTTCACTGTGCTATGAAATTCTGTCGTGACATTCGCATTGTATCTGGAACATAAACGTTCGTTAAGGGAGTATTCACTCAAAAATAGTTTAAAAATAGGCAATTTTTGGACTTTTTTTCTAATAAACGAAATCTAAAATTTTACAGTTCTGCATATGTATTTTTTACTATTTTATTATCATTTTTACCATGTTTCATATAAAAATTAATATTTATTAATAATTTACAATGTAAGAAATGTAAAAATGTTTGTCTTTAATGCCATATTTCAAAAATTAATTAACTTCAAATTTTATATTGCCTATTTTTAAGTTTGTTATAATTAAGAAATATTTCTTTAAATGTCACGACAATTAATAATCTACATTATGACAATGTCTGAGAATATTCACCTGACGTCCATCCCAAAAATCTTGTTTGCCGGTTGTATGATTTGGACGTAAGCGTCCGTACTAAATTTCACGACTTTTATTTCGTTCGACAATTTGAAATTATCTTAAAATAACAAAATGCGCGATAAAACAAAAATTACAAAGAAAAGCGTAGTATAGGATATTACATAGGAGTTCTTTTTAATGCGACGAATACCTTTAAACCTCGTGGCGTTGAAAATTAATCTCATCACCAATTTGCCGATATCCTGTTGCGTCTTTAACGCACTCAGATCGCAGTAAATCGTCGAACAATTTACGCCATATGTCGAACAATTTATATATACGATATTATGTTCTCGGACCGTCATATTATCGTTCGGATCTTCGGATCTCATATTTATATAGTAGAACGTTTGTAAGATACGAGTAGCAAAAGCTATGTGACTGTCTACGTTTCTCTTAAATATATTATGCGTTGCATTCGACAATGTTTCATTATTATAATTTAGATTATACAAATCAGATGCGTCCGATACTGTCTCCCCCGGAAATTCATCTTGTTGTATATTTACTAAATCCACCCCGTTCGATAAACAGTCATAATATTTTCCAGATATATAAACCTGAAAAAATCATTAGATTGTTTTCAGTTTATTGTCAAATTATTCATTTAAAATGATTGAAATAAATTAACTTACATTATTTTTATAGATATTACGATCATCTAATACTCACTTTCGGTTCATACAAAAGTACCAGCGAATCTGAGTTGTCTACAGCCGTTGGTAGATTGACAACAAGCTGCGCCTCTTTTATAGGCGTCGCACCGAATTTTAATATCTGATAAACATGTTGAAAAATGATGTTTGATTGATCATTATTCAAATTGAATAGATAATAACTTCTCTCAATCGCTTTTCTGCAACATGACATAATGGTCAATGTCGAAGAGTTATGTTTTTTTTTCTTTTTTTAAGTGACCCGTTTTTTACTGACCCGTTTAGTAATAAGGACGCTTCGCTTTGCAAAGTCAGCAGTGTTTTAATTATATGCGTGCCATGATTTGTGCTATGAGTTCGTATCTCCGTAGTGAATTCCAGAACTTGCTCATGCAACGAACCGTCGGTCAGATGTCTCATATCCAAATCGACTTTCACAACTTTCTGGAAGAAATTTGTTAAATTGTTCAAGAAAAAATTAAAAAAAATTTTTTTTAAATTGTCAAAATGACAAAAAAGTTCAATTAATCAAATAATTTTTTATTAAATCATATAGATCCTATGGTATTATAGATTTAATAACGAGTATTATTTTTACTTGCTCATCCGTTCCAAGCGGGTTGCCAACGTTGCAAATAACCATTAGGGTATCGTCGTTCGTATCTTCTTCGCAGAATGGTAAGATACTACGCAATACTATTTCCTTTGGGATGGTAAACACGATAGTCGTAAGATATGCTGGCTCAGCGTAATTCCTTAAATGTGTTTCCAAAGTGATGTCGTTGGAACCAATCACCCATGTATTATTTTCCCTATATTTCATGTTTTAACAAGGTAAACATAATGATATTTTTGCAGGAATTCAATATTACGTTCAATTTAAGATACTTGCCTAATTCCTGAAAGTTTCACTGTTGCATGTATGTTGGAACTGCAGACTCTATCATCCCCGCATCCAGTATCAAAGGGAAGCAAAATTTTCGCGCTTCTCAATTTACTGTTTCTACTTTCAACGGGACATGTTTTGCAAAATTCAGACGAATCATTACATGTAAAATCGTGTGATGCATAAATAGTAATCGGTTCAATAAAATTTTGAATATTATCCTGTAAAATATACATTGTGTTAATAACCTATGGACATTTCAGTAAAAAATTTTTTATATAAAAATATATTGTATAAATATAAATATATTAATTAAAAACAATGCAGAAATTATTCTTTTTATTACTTTTCAATTCTGCTTGTTATTTTTTTTGCATATATGAACAGAGATTATATATAATTATACATATTTATGTTTTTATATGAAAAATTTTTTATATTGGGATTAGATTTTATAACTGTAATCGCGTGAATGTTCACCGAAAGAGTAATAGTAGCATTCACACACGTATGGGCATCCATCGAATACACATTCAATAAAGTCTCTTTAGTGCGTTTATATTTCTTATCTATGATAAGAGAAACTTTGAAAGCTATAAATAAAAATTGAGATTATACATTGTAATAAATTATTACGTAATAAATTATTACTTAATGTTTCATTAACTCACTGTGTGTATCTGCTATCTCATAGCTATGATATTCAACACATGCTTCGATTGAAAAGCTACTAATGTTTCTATGTAATGTGTTTGGAATGGTGTATACGGTCAAATTTGTTTTAATAACGGGTTTACTTCGAAGTATTACAACGTGACCTGATTTATACGCGCCTACTGCGATATCCACATACCTAGAAATAGTAAAAACATATAGATATTAATTTTGAAAATAATTTAATTAATGGAAATAATTGGATTAAATTGGATTAAAATGGAAATAATTTATATAAAATTAATTTAAATATTCAAACTTATTTGAATAATTTGGTTAATTAATTATTCGAATATTCAAATGTTAGCAGATGATTATATCTCAACTCTAATAATAATAAGTTATATTTATATTTTATTATATTTATTTTGTTTATTCAAAACTAAAATACAATGATTTAATAAAGAATAACCGTAAATTTTACTAGTTTCTATTATTAATTCTATGTATGAATGATTCAAGATTAACAATAATTTAATAATAAAATTTCTTCATGTTTAATAAAAATTACTAATAAAATATAAATAATAAATTTCTTTTCAATTAACTAAACAATTTACGAATAAAAATTAATATAAAATTATACAATAATTTACTAACCCGTTGTTATCTATATCTATGGGCTCAGATATCGAAAATCCAAACGTTTTTATATCTGCTCCTTTTACCGAAAGATTAGGATCAGAAAATTTCATCGTGATCCTTTGTGACATTGTAGGTCTTATTTTATCCTTTAAACTCGCATCGCCGTTGTAAACATAAATTGCTCCAGATTCTTCCCAAGGAGCGCTCACTATAATATCTGGAATTCAGTAAAAATAGCGCATTCATTTTTACGATGAGTTTTCTGATATTGATTGTTAATTATAATCTCGGTTAATTACCGCCAAAACCATCACCGTCTACATCGCCGATTGCCACCGCATAACCGAATTGCCCATTCTCTCTGGTCCCTTTTAGAATCGTGGCTGCTTCGAACTCTTTCTATTTTAAAGTAAATAGTTTAACAAGCTCGTTTATTTCAAATATAATTTTTGCGGCGATTCCTTCAAATAGCAAAATCTTTCAAGAGCAGAGTTTAAGAATGTCTTTTACAAATTTTGTCGACAAAATTTACCGGCAGAAGTATAACAGAATTTTTTAACAGAATATAATGGTAGAATAACTAGAAATTGCGCAAAATCTGCCATAATCATTAAAATGATGTATTCTATTTAAATAGTAACAAAATGACAGATTCTATTCGGTTTTTTTTTCATAATTTACTAGCTAAATTAAGATCAATCGATTTATTTGAAAATTGATTAAGTACTAGAACTTGGAAAATTTTAGAGAGTAAGAGAGTTCATTTAATAATATAAAATTTACCCTCGAGCTGCCCAGATATATGTGAATTCTGCCGTTATCATTTCCCCAATGCGGAGCTCCGACCACAAGATCATGCAGACCGTCGTTGTTTAAATCACCGCTAGCCAAGCTCGCCCCGAAGAATTCTCCGATGTCACTACCTCGGAGATTGGTGACCGAAGGTATAAAATCTCCGTTCAAATCGATTATAACGACCTGTTATACAATATTTAATATCGTAGTCACCATCATTTTCTCTTCTTCAAAAGAAGTGGAGCGTTTGCTTTAATTATGTGTTATAATTATTTATATCAACATAAATTAACTTTAATCTCGGTTTAATTTATTTTTTATCTTTTTCTAATTTTAAGAATTACAATAACAAATTAATCGATAGAAATGGACATAAATGGCATAAATAGAATTCTTTAAATTTACCTGTCCTACGTAATTCCATCCCGGATCCGCACAGGCGTAAAGGGGTTGATAACGATTGAAATAATATCCTGATGTTACCGCATAGCCTATTATAAAAGTTTAATTAAAATCCGTTTTTGCATATAATCGAACAATGAAAGTTTTCGAATAAATTCATACCAAGTTGCGATAGATTATCATGTATCGGTATTTCCGTAGTTTTCCTGCTGATCTCATAAAATGTGTGCTTCCAGAAATGTACTACATTGACACTACCTATGATATTGTCATTTGGTCTCCCTACGATACGGCTTATTGTTCTATATAATTTCTGTAACTTCAAATTACTCAGTCATAGTCAAACGACAAAATATTTGATTGAAATAATATTAATATTGTATTATAGGAAAAATAAGGATTAACGGAAATATATTACAATATTTCATTAACGTACCTGTGGTGCTACAAAAGCAACGGAGAAACCGTGGATTGGATTAAACCACGTATCTTTGCTGAAATCTAATATATGCAATATTAATATCAATGTGTGTGCGCGTACATGAAATGTGTAGTACTTAATGTTAATTCCTTCAAACAGAGAATTTGTCTTTTAATCAGTTTTTAACAAAAATATATTATAGAAAATATTATGACTAAATGACAATATTATTTGACCGGCAAAATATTAATATTTTATATATATATATATATGTATACATGTATATATT
>JAJVSH010000011.1:2365372-2384570 GCA_021460005.1 Tetramorium alpestre
AACAACCCTATTGATCCTTGATCTATTCAATTATCTTTTTCCTTTCCGTTTGTCTCTTTATTCTTGAAATTCAACTTAGCTATTCTGGTATCTTTTTTCTGTTTTTTTGTCACTTTACTTTAAAAATTCAACCTTTTGAACATTTTCCTCAGTCCGTTACGTTCAGCCAGACAACATAGTAACTTTCGGTCCTTTTGTCACTTTACTTTAAAAATTTAACCTTTTGAACATTTTCCTCAGTCCGTTACGTTCAGCCAGATAACTTTTTTAGTAACTTTTAGATATGATAATGCGTCAACGTATAACAGCGTTTTTTGCGGTAGATGTAAGATAATCAGCGGTAATGTCAAGATAGATTATAAGTTTATATTTTGTGTCACACTGAAAATAATCCCATTTGAGGATCGAAACGTTTGTTTTATAATTAATGTTAATTTTATATTAAGTATTGAAAAAAGCACTAACAACTAGCGTGGTTCGTTAGAGTCTTATATTCTGAATCATTATATTAATTCATATATGTAAAACACATTTTTACTTTCACTCCAACATCTTTTTGCACTTTGAAATTACAAAATAAGATATAACAATAATTCTTTTAATTTTTGCATATTTCTTTATCATCAGGGAAGGGAATGGTTGGTTGCATCAGCAATCTTCTAAAATTTTCTGAGACGAACCACGTGGAGCCACGTCCGAACGTTCGATACTAGTTCGCGAATGCTAGTGACGATTCTAGTGACATCGAACAAAAAAAACTATCGTTTAGGGAATAATCGAGTTGAGAAAACATCGTTGAATAATCGATTCTGTAAAAGAAAAATAATCGATGTCAAAATAATCGACACGATATCGCCCATCCCTACTTCACGCTTCGGAGTGGAGAGTGGGCACGTTCTTTCCGAGTTTTCCGTGTCTTAAACATGGCGCTTAACCTCACCGTCAAGGTGCATCCCGTGGTTTTGTTTCAAATCGTGGATGCGTACGAGCGTCGAAAAGCGGAATCGTTGCGCGTAATCGGCACCTTACTGGGTAACGTATTGGTCAATGATTCGTTGAACGGATCTCTCATTTCGACTATACGTCCGGACGTGACTTGCTCGCCGACTCTCGCCGACACGTGTTACTCCTTATTCCAGGTACCGTGGAGAAGGGGATCGTTGAAGTAACCAACTGCTTCTGCGTGCCGCACAAAGAATCCGAGAGCCAGGTGGAGGCCGATCTCACATATGGCATGGATCTGTACGACCTGAATCATCGGGTCAATGCGCAGGAGAACATCGTCGGCTGGTGGGCCACCGGCAACGAGGTTGTGTCAGCCTCTTAAATTTCAGACTCATACTCAATTCTCTGGGCATAGCACGCAACTAAACAGAATGTATCGCAGGTCACTACACATTCGTCCGTTATCCACGAATATTACGTGCGGGAGTGCAATAATCCAGTGCACCTGACTGTTGACACTACGTTGACAAATACAACGAGGATGGCGATCAAAGCTTACGTTTGTGTCCCGTTGGGCGTACCAAATGGCAAGCAGGGCTCAATGTTCACTCCGGTCAAAGTTCAGGTGTGTCTGAATGTTGATCTAATAATGGAACAAATGTGCTATTTGCAAAAAATTTGTGTTATAGAGTATATCGACATTTTTATATAAAGATTAATATTGTTGAATATTTTCATATAGATTAAGTGCTACGAGCCAGAAGTGGTAGGACTGCAGTTGTGTTCAAAGACACAGTTGCCATCTCACGTACAAACGACAGGAATAAAATCGTCCGGAGGGATAGAACCCATGATGGATCTTGCGCAAGTTGCGGAGGCTTGCTCCAAGCTTTCTTTAATGTTGGAACAAGTGTTAGCGTACGTCGATGATGTCCTGGCGGGAAAACAGCTGCCAGATAATCAAGTAAATACCTGATATTCTTGTTTTTATTTATAAAAAATTTCCCCATCAATTTACACGATTGTTCCTGTTATTTCAGGTGGGCCGAGCCCTTTTGGATATGGTACATTCCGTGCCGAAAATGACGAGCGATCAATTTGATGAAATGTTTAATAGTAATGTCAAAGATCTCCTGATGGTTGTTGCGTTGTCTCAATTGATAAAGACGCAACTGCAGCTTAATGAGAAACTCACTCTGCTTACTACTCTATGATCGAGAGCGTTTGATCCTTCACGTTGCATAAATACATAACGCAGAAGAAAAACAATAATATTTCGATTATTTTTAATATCGTCAATCACGTGGGATTACAGCAGTATTTTGTGAAATCGCGATTATAATTATATAAAATAATTATAGAAAAGTGCATCATTAAATACGATATGTACAATATGTATTTTACAAATAATTACAATTATAATGATGATAAATACAAAATTATTTACTTGCGTTTTTATAGATTGCTTTCTTAAATCTTATGTACTCATTTATTTGTTCATATTTCGTAAGAAGTTTCATCCTTTTGATTATCTATAAGATTAGACCAATCGGGAACTCGATTAACTTTTAAGTATACTTCTTTCGTTAAACATCGTAATGGTAAATCTGTCGTGCCAAAAATAGCACCGCCTAACCACGCTGTGTAATTCGGTTTACTGGGTGCTGTGTGGAATTTGAACGATTCCACCTTCAATTTGGTTTTATATAAATCGCTTTCGACTAAAGCCAACAATTCCGACTTCAGACGACTCATAAAACCTTTCGCCATGGTTGTTCCTCCGACGAGTATTATATTTTCGGCCAATACGCGCCTTGTATCCAATGGGCACTGGTTTAAAATTAAACAATGTTAGAAACACGCGTTGTTATGGCAAACTTGAAGCTTCTATTGTGTACAGAAAATTATAGCGGAGATTGGCTTTACCTTAACGATAGCGTCGAGTATCATAGTAGGCAGAGAAAGATTATCGTTGTCTCTTTCCCACAGTATTTCGAATGCCTTTTCCCTGATCTCTCCAGGTATTGTAATTCTTTTAACACCGGGATACGTGACGTCAGGTGGTGGTGCTGGAACGTTCTCGGTTCCTAGCTTTGTAGATCTTTCTAGCGTAGTTACGAAACATGTTCTTACTTTGATATCCTCCAATGTCCTTTCCGACAAATCTAAATTGCTTGTGTCTCGAAAATATTTTTTTAAATTCCTACAAATTATGAGAACAATAGAATTATACGGTGCCTATCAAGATGAACCTTGGTGCAAAAAAGAGAAAAGTGTCCCTCACTCGTTTACAATCTGTCCGCCCAAGGGCAATGCTTGCCAGGCTTTGAGTATCGGTATTCCCTCAAAGATCGGAATCAGAGTTGCCTCCTGGTATCCGACGTCCAGTACCAAAGCTGTATCAATACCGAGAGTGCTGATCGTCGCCAGGTGACTCGGTAGAAACAATATAGAGCCGACTTCGAAGTGCCTGAACATTACTTTCGCGAGAGTGTCTCTGAATGATGTCACTGCCAGTGGAGACTCCAGGAGCAGTATCTTGGTGTCTTTTGGGCTTATCACGACGTACCTGCATTACACATGTAGCTTTAGATGGAAAGTCTAGGACGCGCTACAGTAGAAATACGAAAACATACTTAAAAAATAATAGATGGAGAAAGTCTACGAGCAATTGATAGAGATCCTCAGTGTCTTTGTAATCAATGATTCTGCGTGTCGTCTTTGATTCCGAGCATCTCACTTCCGTCCGAATGATACCACGTGGCGACACTTCTCCCGCATAGCCGAATCTGTAACAAACATACTCGATATACAAATATATCCTCTTGATATGAATTGAAATTACTGGCAGTAAAATCATTTCCTTTCTCGCAATACTCACTTTGTGTACGCGCTGCCGATATCAAATATTACCATTTGCTTGTCCGAGAAATATCTGACGCCTTCGTACCCGCGAAGCATTTTCTTTATTTAATTTGTGCGTTTCTCGTATTTTTAAATAATCTTTTTCAGCGTATATACACAAGTAGAGTTTGACAGGCTAGCAGCTGAAAGAATCGAAACGGCGTTCGTCAAGTCATCCGAAATTCAACCTGCGTTCTAGAAATCAGCTCGATTTTGCGCAGTTTTTAGGATATGTTCATTACGTTAATAACGTTTAATTAATGTGTTAACGTTCGTTACATTAATAACAACGTGTATATCTTAAAAAGAAAAGAAATATGATCACCTTTTTTTTCGAGAAAACGCCATCAGCACACGTATTTTCCGATAATTCTACCAATCAAAGATTTTGACAATTACACGGCCACGTGACGTTGCGAGCTCGCGGATCCCTCGCATAGGGAATTGCGCGGCTTCGCGCGGGGCCGCGGGCCCTCCCTGCCTACGCATTCTCCGAAGCCGAGGCGACGGGCAAATATGGCCGTCTGACAAAACATTCCAGCCCAGCAGCAGCGATCATCGACGACGTCGTGTCGCTTTCGCTCGGGCATGTACGTCGGCGGCCACGGGGCGACATCATCCTGACCGGAGTTTCTACTATCGTGCGAGTGACGTAACGACGTCGACGCGAACGAGGAGGCCCGGAGAGAGAGAGAGAAAGAGAGAGAGCACGGAAGGTGCGCGCGGTTGCTCCGCGCGGAGCTCCATTCGCCAGTTTCGTGGGAAAGGCAAAAAAAAAAAAAGTAATAGGTGCTCCGACGATCCCGCTGACGATCGCGAGGGTGATCGGCGTACTTTCACGGCGACGTGGTGCGCGCGATCTGCGACGCGACGCGATCGCAAACCGATCCGCGTGTCTGTTCCACATCGGGGAGCGAGACAGAGCGAGAGCGAGACAGAGAGAGAGACAGAGATAGAAATAGAGATAAAGAACAGGAATTGATCGCTCGAGATCATGACGATTTTATCGAAGAAGAAGGCGAATGCGCCGAAGGACAGGACGCGCGAGGCTGGCGCCGGACCCGAGGTCGACGTTCATCACGGAGTCGTGCAGAACGAGCATAATTCCGGCAGCATCGCGCTCCCGAACAGTCCTTATCAGGTGAGAGACGGAACGTGGTTTCCGGACTTTGCTCTCTGTCTCTCTGCTTAAAGGCGCAGGTTCTAAAACAGAAGTTTTGCCAACTCGCTGACTAGGTACGGGGCGCCAGCGGCTTCGCCGTCGATCTTCACGGAGTCCAAGGCGATCATGGATCCCACAGCGGTTCCCTCGTGTTGTCCGGCAGCTCCTACGAGGTATGGTGCCCCACGGAGAGAAGGCGTGCCCTTTGTCTCGGGTAGTTCTTTCGGTGTCGTATAGATCTCCTCTGCGCAACGACAGTGTTGCAAATGTTAACTGTTGTGTAACACTGTCGAATAACGACGAGCAAGTAGTTAAAGAATTAACGATATATAAACAATGATAATTACTTGAATAAATAAAAGATTGTATTGCCATGTATGTTAAACAGTTTACAATTTCGAGTTCTATATGATCGAATGTCTAGTATGAATTTAGTAGATATATTTTTGGCTACAGTGCGATATTTTTATTACAGACAAATGACCGTCGTGAAGACAAACACTTTGAAGATGGGAGTGGCCCGAGTCATGGTAAACGTCATAGACAGAGAGTCAGTCCTCACAGGTATTTGAAAACAGCATGGTGAATGAAAGATGGATGCTCGTGAAAAATATATTTATATTGTCATTTTACATAAAATAGGATGTATACGAGAGGAATTACACGCTTTTACAGTATAGGTTTATGCTTATATTTAATAAGGGATCTACTAATCTTTTAATAGCTGTATTGGTAGACCTTCACGCACAAAGCGTGACCGAGAGAGGGATAGAGGCAGAGAAAGGGAGAGAGAGAGGGAGCGTGAGAGGCAAGCTACTCCACCTGCTGCTTCTTGCAATGGTCCGCAAGGTAGCAAAACTTTTTTTTTATTTGTTTAACATATTCGTGGCCACTAAAATGAGATTTAATAAATGCGGAACTCAAGATGACAAGTTTGATTTATTTAGGCACCGATACTAGCGTAAGTGGAAGAGTAAGCATTGTTGGAAATGCCTCAAATTTGGAACATGAATCGGCAAACGGCTACAATAGTGGAGATGAATATACAGGACGTACTGAAAATAATCTTACATTGGCCGAATGGCAAGAGGTAAGTATTGTTAAACCTAATATGTTTCATCATACAATGACGAAGCGTTATCTAATATAGATTACATTCCATAATAATTTAGAGAGATAGATGGTTTGAGAAGCGTCTGAAGAAAAAGGGTCTTGTGTTAAAGAAGATGGCAGAGGACGGAGCTTGCTTGTTTAGAGCGGTAGCTGACCAGGTTTATGGTGATCAGGAAATGCATGGAATTGTCCGAAAACACTGTATGGATTATATTGTAAGTTATGTAATATACATAAGATATAGGATAAGACAGAACTCGCGCACACATTACGGTATTTTAATGCAATCTAGTAAAAATGTTTCAGGCTTCCAATCAGGAATTTTTCTCGCATTTTGTAGCGGAAGATTTCACCACTTATGTAGACAGAAAAAGACAAGAGTATGTGCACGGAAATCATATAGAAATGCAAGCCATGTCAGAAATGTACAATCGTAGTGTCCAATTATATTGTTATAGTACTGGTATGTATTTTTTCTACACGCTTATGTTACAAGATTTTTCGTGTTACTCTTGGTCAAATATTCAATCTTGTTATCAAATACTATTTTTTTTTTATATAGAACCTATCAATATTTTTCATACTATGGTGGAAAGTGATAATGAACCCATCAGGCTGTCGTATCAGCGTAACAGTCATTATAACAGTATAGTTGATCCATTTAAAGCTACTATAGGCGTTGGACTTGGTTTGCCATCATATAATCCTGGTGCTGCTGACCGCGCTCTGATATCAGATGCAGTTCGTCAAAGTGAGGAATTGCATATCGAACAGGTAATCGTCATAAACGAACACACGGATTTATTTTTGATTTTACAAATATCCGAAAGATATTTTCATATTTTGATTTTGTGAAAGACAATGCTGGAGGATAAAATAAAAGCTACCGATTGGGAGGCGACTAATGAGGCTATTGAAGAGCAAGTAGCTCGGGAAAGTTATTTGCAATGGTTGCGTGATAATGAGATGCGTAAAGCAGTAAGTAAAAATTCAATTGTTATCATATCTCTCCTATTGGAATGGAAAGACTCAGATACGATTTTTGAATCAAAGCGATCAGCCAGTAGTAGCAGTACGAGCACAGTTACGAGCGCGCAACATAATCATTCACACTTTCATTCACATGGAGGTCGTGGACAGCAGCGTAGCCATACCTCTTCTCCAACCACGACACAAACTAGCCAAGATAATTTACGTAATTCTCCAAAGGTCTGTTTTGTCTCTTATCCTCGCGATAGGAGTTTAAGATATTGTATATAAGAGATGTTTGTTGTGATTGTTAGGTCAGCGATGCGGTACGATACAGCAAGAGATCACCGCAGCATCAGTCACCTCAAGGATCTAGCATATCCCATCTGCCATCGGAGGTGAAGATGATACCGCAAGAGCCTGTGCCGGGAAGCAGCAAGGAGGCCAATGCGTCACCCGACATTTCATTGTTCAATCGCCTTCCTCCCGAAGTGTTTGGTGAGAATGTGTTTTCAAATCATGCCTATCTGTGTTTAAGAAAAAAAAACTAATATACTTTTTATTTTAGAGTTTAGTTTTTGATAAATAAACGTTCAATAAAATTTAAATTCTATTGAATATGAATAAAAAATGTAGGGTCTGCCAAAAACACTATTTCGCTCTATAGCTTTTTATATTTTTTTTTCTTAATAACTAATTTAAATGTATAGTATGCTGTTTATTTAGAATGAATTAGTTAAAGATTTTCTCTTTCAGAGAAATTTTACATTAAGCTACAAGAATTTTGTAATAACTTTCGTCAATGTCTAATTTCCTAGGTCTAACGGATTGGGAAGATAGCCAAATACTTTCACAAGTGCTGGCGACGTCACAACAAGAGTACTTGGATAGCCTGAAGCAGTCACGTGTGTCCGCGTCCGTCGGAAACGATAGCGCCAATACGATAGAGTCTAGTAACAGTTCTATTAACAATTCTTGAAATGCGGTCGGCAACGACAAAGTTCAAAAGATATCAGAGTAAAGATATATATACATTTATATATTGCAATATATCATCTAATCCCGTATTGTGCTAGGACATAAAGCGATTTGCTTTTTTATTCGTGAGTAAATGTTGCAATAATCACTATTTGGTTTCCCTTTCTCTATCTTTTCTCTTTGTCTCTCTGAACAACACATACGTATGGGATTTTCTATCAGTACGTACGTTATAGTCTTTAGATGCTTTGTTAACATTTACAAAGTAGCTGCGTATCTTTTTTTTCGTTGTGGGTACCTTCATATTATCATAGAATGGATCAAAATAACTTATTGTATCGTTTCTTCCAAAATTTTACTGATAAAAAAGAAATTTCCTAGTCTTTCTTATAATAACCGCTATCACAACTTATGTTATACTCCTTTTAGGAGTTTGACGTTTATCTCATCATAAGGTATGCAATCCGTTTAGGCAGAATATATATATTGTTTGATAATCGTGATGTTTTCTCTTGATATAGTTTAGGTCACAACGCTTTAGAAAAATCTGCATTGCATTATTTGTAAAAAAAAAGAGTAAATAAAACATCATTTAATTGTAATTTTAATTTGTCGATATTTTTAACTTACCATCCAAATATCGTGATTGACAGAATAGTCAAGTGACATCATTTATATAAATAGATCTTTTTTTTTATTTTAATCTTAAAATTTGGGGAAAATATTTCTTAATAAGAGTTTGAATATTTTTTTCAGAACTTAATTAAATAATTTATATGAAAAATAAAAAGATCCAATATAGATTGATACTAAGGAATTTCAAACTCCTTAAAGTTCCTTAAAGTGACAATAAATTATCCTTTATATTGTGTAAGTAGATATAAATTTGTTTAAGATTAGAAAAAAATGTATACAAAAATATTTCTGTACATGTATACAAAAATATTTTTGTTTATGTAGTCTATCATAATAAGCTGAATAGTCCTTCAAGCTGCATGCGCTACATGCGTGTCACAATCAAAATATTTGCCCACGTGTTTCAAATGAAATTTAATTTCGCAGTAAAGCTTCAGTTTCATATTTTATGGAAACGGAAATGGAAGTGCACGTAGATGACTACATATTTGAAAGCATACTCGGAAAGGGAACATTTGGGTATAATAGATATTATTTGAAATAAATCTATAATTATATATACACACACAAATCAGAAATTTACAGAATTGATGTATACTTTTAGAACTGTGTACTTGGTGAAAAGGAAGAAAGACTCAAAACCATTTGTTATAAAAGCGCAGGACTTAAATGCAGTAAATCATTCGCCTTCTGAGGTATATAATTGCACAATATTGACAATATGAAAATTTCTTTAATTAAAATACGAAATTTAATATGTTTCGTAATTCAGAGAATATTAGATGAGATACGATGCCTACAGCAACTGAGACATCCAAACATAGTATTTTATTATGGAGCATGGAAAAAAGATAATTACAGCTATATCCTTTTGGAATACGCAACTCGATGTACTCTCAAAGATTTGCTAGAAAAACGAGATGTACCACTTAAGGAAGAGGTAATTTTTTTATTCTGTATTGTAGTTTTTGATACATGTAATTTGAAGATATCAAGAAAGACACTCTTATTAAGAATTTATGAAATTCGATAGATACAAACTTATTTAATTGAAATTATACAGGAAATGATACATTTTGAAAATTAATTAATTATATGTATACACATAATTTATCAAGATCAAAATTAAATGTCTGCATCATTAATTTATATATTGTTTATAATGTTAGAAAATTCTCCAATGATTTTATAATTAATAAAATATGTTTCAAAAATAATAATTCTGTAGATATTTTACAAAAATAGATATATTAATTGCAGAAAAAGTATTAAAAATTATTTTTCGTTAGGATGCGTTGTATCTGTTTTCACAAGTTACTTTGGGAGTACATCACATTCACTCGAACAAAATTCTTCACCGAGATTTAAAACCGGAAAATATCATGCTGACTGGCAATCGAGGGGACATTGTTAAGATTGGTGACTTTGGTCTTTCAAAAAATATCCAAGAGTATGCATTGATTAAGTCAATTTTAAATAATATATTGCAGCATTGAACTATTATTCTGCAATTATCAATAAGTATGATTAAAATTACTCAAATAATATGTCGCTTAGATTGATTATTTTTATATAAATCAACGTAATCATCATCGTATCTTGTGCAAATTTTATTATTTTTTTCCATTTCGTAGAGACTCGATAACTTGTCATGCAGGATCTTATTATTATATGGCTCCAGAAGTGCTGAGTATACAGGCATATGAATTTAAGTGTGATATATGGAGCATGGGCATTATATTATATGAAATGGTTACGAAGAGATTTCCATTTCCGGCTACGGTAAATTAATAATAAATTACTTAACGACGAGACATGGTCCAGACATAAAATAATAGTATATGTTGCATAAAGTAGCAATATTGTGCAAAAAGAATATTTATAAACCGATTTTTTTTTAATACAAAAAAGATATTTTTATAAAATGTAAAATATTTATATTGCTCACATGTCTTTCTCTATAAAATAAATATCCTTTTTATTATTATTCCAGAATCTAGCGGAAATTACAAAATTAGTGCACAATAGCCCGCCGCAGCCTTTATCGCAATGGTTATCAGCATCTATTGTGAATCTAATATCGAAGATGTTGAGAAAGAACAGTTTGTGTCGACCCCGCACTGATCAGCTCGTACTTTGCCCCTTTCTTGTTCCTTACATCATTCGAATATATTTGAATCTCGGGCGTGAAATTAATCTCTCTAAACGAGAACGCGAAAACTTTGGACCACAAATTTTCTTAAAATTTCTGAATCCATCAAAAAAATTTTAATCTATTAAATGACATTTTAATGAACAATACCTTAGAAAAGAAGGAACTAGAAAATAGTATTGCCGCATATAGGAATTCGCTTTATAAAATAAAAATGCGTAATTTCAACGTTAATAACTTTTATAAAAACGATCTTTGTCGTATGCTAATTAGAGTCCGCATTTTAAACATTGTTAAAAATTTATAAATGAAATTATCTTTTTTTAAAACATGACAATTATCAAGTTTATATTATATAATTATTAATATTAATTTTTCATGTTATATAATGACATCTTAAAAAATTATTTTTAAATCATATGAGAATATAACTCTAAATTAAATGATATATTAGTGTATAATTTCTTTTTTAATGATGAGGACTTGTATCGTATTAAACGCGATTAAACTAAAGATAATTTTTCATATTTTATAATGTATAACGTATGCGCGATGCGCAAGCTCTTTGTATTAAGTAATGATGTTTTGTATTAATTAATTGTTGAGAGGAAATTAAATTATGAACGATAAATGTACATCACGCCTAAGTAATTGAAAATCTGTCGTTTGCGGAGCGATACGCGGAACCGATTTACCGCCAGTGGAAACGGTCAGATTTTAATCTTATTATTACGGCATTCTGCCTCGATGGAATTTCATTGTTCGACGAATTGCTATCGGGCTCCCCCGAACACGCGGGATGCGTAACAACCGGAAGCTAAGACCGGAACTATGTCTATACCGCTTCATTCCCTGTAGCGATTCTACAAAACCGTACAGTTCGCATCTCGTTAGTACAGATATCGGTCTGTCGGACTTGTTACCACTATTCAAACTCTTCTTCGTGACATCGATACAGAGTGAATAAAAAGAATTATACTAAGAAAATAGAAGTGTTTTGTGTACGAACAAACGAAAAATTCGTAAGAGGTAAAAATCTGTTTTTAAATACATATTTTGTGTTGTTTAGAAACATATTTAGATTTTTTAATTTTATGAATTGTGTGAATGATTTACTTTTATAATACCTACTCACAAGTTTTTGGTTTTATCGTTGATGTTTTATTTGATAGCAATGTTAGCATAATTTTATATAAAATCATTGTAACGTACCTTTTAGCGAGGTGTAGAATTCCATCAAACGAACTCCATGTCAAGACCATCGTATCTCGAGGATCCTGATGATCCGGTAGTGGATGACACATGACACGTCAGAATGTAAGTCCTGCAAAATAAGTGAATTAAAAAAGTAATCATGAGAAATTCATTCTGTGAAATCAACACTTAATAACGGGATTTTATTTTGATTCGATTTCTTTTTCGTCTGTTTTTACCCTCTTCTACCCCGATATATTATTATACTTTTCTTTGAAATTAAATCTTTGAATCAAATTTCAGTTATGAGTGAGATATCTATTTTCTGTTTTAATGTTTGACTACCAACAGAAATAATTTAAGACAAATTGATGGTAAAAGCACATTTAAATTTAAAGCTTTCAAAATGTAAGTTTCTGAATTTTAATTCTTTTTTCATAGCTATTAAGATTAAATAGATTAAATTATCTACAATTTGTAAAAAGTCTTTAATCTCTGTTCTAACTCTACAATGATACTACTAAAAGATATCTTATAGGATGTCTAAAAGATGTCTTTTCGAATGTTTCGCAATAAAATCTTCATGAACTGAAAATCCTTGATTTTAATTTTAATTCACTCCTTCGCAGATAAAATAATTTTAAGAAGCATAATCGTATCCGGACATGTGGTGGATCTTGTTATTGAGCTGCTGGTTGTATCCTTCGTGGAGCATGACTTGGTATCCGCCAGCTGCCTTGAATACGATGCGTGGGGAACAAATAGATCTCATGGATGCTACTAATTCTACTTATTCTCCTGTCTGGACGAGAAACACCGTGAAAAACGGTGTCGCGGTTGACGAGCCAGAATCCGCCGATTCGATCGATTCAGGACAATCTCCCATCAATTCCGTCGATCGCGACCGCGAACCGTTGGACGAAGTAGAGCGCATCGAACCCAGGCAGTGGCCAGGCAGGCCGGATATCCTACCGACCCGCAGCACCGTGCCTTTCACCACGGAAAGGTCTTTACCGCCCAGATTTCCGCAGCCGACGACACTGGCGCAAAGAAATCCTTCAACACAAAGGTTTCTTTCTTTTTTAAAGCCAAAGAAGATTGACAGAGATATTTGTATTAAGAATGCTTCAAGCCTCAAGGATACGAATATGCAACAGAATTATATTTTTTCACTTAATTTTAATTTGATTTTTACTTTAAATAAGTTTACTTAGTATTCGACAAAAAATTTTTATATAATTGTAACATAAAGCTATTATGATGCGTTAATCATGAAATCAACTAATCTCATATACTGTTTGCAATTTTACATTTGTAAGATTTCCTGCGATTACTGTACCACCTCCGACAGTCAGCGTCGATGAAGTTTTCTGCGATTTTGGGCCAGCACCGTCAATGCCGCTTTGCGAGTGGCAAAACGGTAATGGTGCCTTGGATTGGACTGCAGGTACCGGAATGGGCACCAACTGGTTGGGTGGACCAACGACCGATGCCACGAGTGGTACTATGGAGGGAGGGTAAAAACTTGCTGGAGATATTTGTCATTTAAGAAATATATAGCAAAAGTCATTTTTTTCAGAATTGACTCCTGGTTCTTTACCGTAATTATATTAAATTATGATTATGAGAAATTAAAAATGATACGATTTTTTTTGCGCTACAGAAATTATATATTCTTTTACACACTACGTATACATTTTTCTTGAATGAATTTTGCATTTATATTTCTTATTTAATATTCTGGATAATCTTGAATATAGATTAATGTATTAGATACGCCTTTCTGGAGACGTCACAAATACCTTCGAAGGATCTGAAGTTCAAGAGTGCCGGAGGGCTTTTGCACAGTCCACAGCTAGGCAGCACCGGGGTTTCCGGAACTTGTTTTATGTTTAAATATACTATGGACGGTCTCAGCATCGCAGGATTACGAGTGTTGCTTCATGTCGGGACGGACGAGTTCTCATTTAAGAAGGAACAGCCCGAAGAATTGCCTGTAGAAAATATCACAGTGTCTTGCGAACCGGCGGAAATCGTGGAAGAACGTGTACTGTGGCATGCGCAATACTACACGCTGGGAACATGGCAGCAGGCTCAAATACTTTATACTTATCCTGAATTACATTCGGTACATTATTATATTTGATTCAGTTAGAGATTTAACTAGTAAGCACGAAGTGCTATATTTAATACGGAGAATAAAAACTATAGTTATGATTGTAATTTAAATTATATTAAGTAGAAACTAATGTGTTTAATGTACGCCAATTATTTTTATAATTTGTCTAAATAATATAGCGATTGTTTAGTACTCAAAATATAATTGTTCGATGAACAAACTAATATTATAGAATTATCTAAATTTTTTTACATATTTATTTGTTACAATTCATCGTATTAAAATTTATCAATCTTTTTTCTCTAAAATATAATTCTTGTTGCTCAAGCTGATATTCTCAATGTTTTATGTCACGTATTGTTATCGTTAAATATTTTTATAAAAAAATGGAACTCTTACCATTTAGATAGTTATTGAAGGCTTGCCAGTGGACTCCACGGATCCGTCGCGTCTATATCGTGGATACATTGCTGTCGATGACATAGATTTACAGCCTGGTATGTCGTGCGTTGGATTCTGTAACTTTGCTGGTGGCTTCTGCGACTGGAACAATGATGCGGAAGATGATTTCGATTGGACCATAGTGAGTGCGCTACTAAATTTTGCACGACTTTATCCTACACTTGTGATAATATAATTTGAGAAAACACACTTTTAGAGTCGCGGAAGTGGAAATCCCACGACCGGTCCAGCGATGGACAGCTCCACCGATCGTGCCACTGCCGGTGGTTACGCTTTCATCGATTCTAGCTTCCCGCGAAGACCCGGCGACACAGCGAAAATCATAAGCTCGAGCTTCACGGCAACAATGCCGGATGCACCGATGTGCATGCATTTTTGGTTTCACATGTTCGGATCTGGAATTGGTTACTTAAAGTTATTCCTACGCCATTTTCGCACTTCAGACATACAACTGCAAGAGATTTGGGGCTTGTCCGGAAACGCCGGCAACGCCTGGTTCATGTCACAAGTTACGATCAGCTCGCTTGAAGATTATCAATTAGTTTTCGAAGCATCGGTAGGAATCACCGGCATGGGAGATATTGCAATCGATGATATCTCATATGGGCCAGGTGCTTGTCCTGGTAGGTTCAGAAACATTGTTTTAAATTCATGTTACGTCGAGAAATTAGATTTCAATCTACTCGCATAAAATTGTTCGTATAATCATTAATAGTAATAAATTGAAATTTTAACTCTCTAAATTGAAAGTACATAAGATGATTTCATTTCCTAAGATTTTTAAAACACTTAAGATCTAACTTTACTTTTATTATCTCAATGATTATCTCATCCTAAGTTGCTAATTGGTTTGACAGTTTCACCTCAAGTGGCTGCTCCGATTGCGCGGGATTGCACCTTCGAGATCGATGAGTGTGAGTGGATCAACTCGCGAGATCCAGATAGAGTCGAATGGGAGAGGGTATCCACCCAGACATTGGGCCCGAGAAATCAAAGGAAACCGTATAGCAGTGGTCACACAGTTAATCGACGCAATGAATATTTCCTGGGACTTGGACGTCTTCGAGGTGGACCGCGAGCATCCGGAGGTGGTACCGCTCAACTGGTCAGTCGACAGATGAAAGGTTCTGAAGAACCACTCTGCATCACGTTTTGGTACTTTATGTTCGAGCCCTTCATCGATTCTACAGGACCTAGCTTAGGTAGATAGCTTTGTATAAAAAAAAATGAAAATTTAAAATTGAATATTTTATCTTTAAAATGAAGAATTACTTTTGTAATTTATTTTATGATTTTTTTCTTAATTAATAATTAAAGATTATTAATTAATTAAATTTTAGATTAATCCAAAAATATCTTTATAAAAAAAAACAGAAAATCAAGGAATTTATATTGATAAAATAAATTGTTATCGATTCTTTCCAAGACAAACGCTGCATGAATGCAATTTATCGACAAAATAAGAGTATGTTTTTAATTTTTTTAGGCATCTTGCGATTGTACGTGCAAACAGAGGGTGATAGTTCGAAAGCTAGACCTATATGGCAATTGTACAACAATCAAGGTCCTACATGGAGCTACGCGCAGGCTAATATCAATCAAAACACAGACTTCAATATCGTGTTCGAGGGCACATGGGGTCCGAACAAAGCGAGTGGTAGCATAGGGATTGATGATATCTCTTTTTATACCGGAAATTGCAGTGGTGAATATTTTCATCTTTTTTCCTTTTTCTGAAATAAATATCTATTTCTTTTGGGACATAGTATTATTCTCTAATCTTTTTATTTCACTTTATGAGTTAAACTTATGTTTTTACATACAGTGAAACCAATGAGTGCAGTCACTCGCGCAGAAGATTGCAGTTTCGAGAAGGATTTATGTGGATGGGAGAACATAACTGTTTCTGACAACGATCAACGTGCTGTGATGTGGCAGCGTGCATTTCTGGCCCATCGACCTGCTCAATTATTGGACAGAACTTTCGGTGCGACCGGTGATTTTGTATTCTTCGACATCTTCACGACAAATAAGGAGTCGACGAAGGTTCAACTACAATCACCCGTTATCAATGCCTCGCCCGACGAAGAGTTTGTATGTTTCACCTTTTGGTTTGCCGCTTTTGGCGTGGAGGAGTCCACCACTCTGCGAGTGATTAAAATGCCTGCAGAAGAAACCGAGGGAGAGGGCGAAAGCGAACAGGAGCAGCAGGTACAAATGTTACATATAAAACGGAACATAATATTTATGATCATATTCAGAATATCACTTTATATTCTTCCAGCTTTCTGATAAAAAACATAATTTTTATCTTCTATTTTATTTCTATTTTAATAGCAGGGAGCTTTTTTTTTTACGAGGCAGAGGTTCACTTTTGTTATAAATCTTTCGTTATTGCAGTTATGGTCATTGACTGCTAAAGGATTAAATAATCCGCGACCGGTATGGATGGCGGCACAAGTGGCGATTGAAGCACGCACTCCTTATCGACTTATTCTTGAGGGAAGCGCCAGTAACGGAGGCTTCGCTGTCGATGATATAAAGTTTCAGCCTCTAGCCTGCGCACGTAAGACTAATAAATATATATAATAAAATATAATAAAAAGAACCTTGTGCAATAGAGCAAGCCAATATTAAAATATTTGTTTTTTTTTTTAGTTCGACCAGCCAGTGCTCAACCCATACAAGATGAAACTCGAGAAAAACGAGTAATTGCAAAATAAATTTCTCTTAATGTTGTAAGCAATAATTTTTTCAGTTTGAGTATTTAACAGCGATTTATATTTTTATAAAATATTGTATTTAACTGTACTGCAAACACAGAATAAATCATTTTATATAAAAACAATAAATCATTTTAATTAGAATAAATGTATAAACATCTTAAACTTAAAACATTTTTATACAATTAAATTAAATATACAAATGCTGCAACGCTCCTCTTTATATTACGACTTAAAAACAGAAAAAAATTGTAATATAGCAAGTTTTAAGATAAAATTTTTTTACAAAAACATGTATTTTTTTATAATGTACAAAAGCTATAAGATATCAAGAGTACAACGATAAATTATATATGATGATTCTACCAAAGAAGTCATAGCTTTCATTAAATATAAATTTAAAAACCTTGGCTTTGATCTGATTTTTCAAGTTAAATCGCTGCGGTTTGTTCTTATCTTCCGGATAAAAGGATTCAACAACCGTCAGGTCCTTCTTATCGCTACCAGCCTCTATATGACAATTCTTTCCAGCAAATCCACCTTGGAATTCCACCTCAAAGCTGGAGAGACTGCACTCTTCTTCAAAGTTAATGAGAACCCATTGTGGACTTCCCTGCCATAAGCAATATTAAATTATATCATTAAATATGAAGAATTAATCCGTATGTACAAGAAAACTTGGTTACTTACTGCATCAGAATTCCAGCATGTTTCACTGCAATTATCAAACATGTGCATCTTTCCATAAGATTGAACATTCTTGTTTAGCACGGAACTCACCCTGAGTAAAAGATTGAATCATTATTAAAGTATTATAAAATATATTTCTTCTCTAATTATTTTATTTAAAGAATTTATGCATACAGCAAGTTCTCTCATAACTATTAGTTTTACAAGAATAAAATTACAAGAATAAACTAACCGACACTCAAAGTTCTTTTCTGTCAATAAGGTATGCATATCGGCTTATCTTTTTTTTTTTTAGAAAGAGAAATATATCATGTTTAAGTATAAATGACAAAATTCCTCGTCAACTCTTTAAGTCAGCAATATTAGAGGAAGATTGTATTCTTCTCCGTTTCATGAATTAATTCTTTCTCTCCTCCACCAGTGAGTTTTCTTCTCGTGTTGTCGTTCTCAAAACTACTCGCATTTGCTCACTTTACGGATGGATTTGGAATTGTGTAGTTTTAGAACGCACAGACTTCCAAGTCCAGCGTCTTCAAAACTTCCAGCCAATCGACGCGCAGCGCCACCTGCGACGACTTGCGACGAGCACGCAGGGAGGAAGTCGTCCATCTATTGTTGCACTTTTTACTCACAGGTGCCATTCTGCGAAAGAACACGGAAGAAGCCGAACTTCGGCTGCCGAAGAAGGTGGATTCGAGGCATATCGTTGGGTAGCCGAGCCTTACCAAAGTTTCTTTCTGGGACGACGGGACGCACGCGAGATTGCGGCGAAGGTCCGGGTCCATCGTAAATCCGAAGCATGGCGGAGTATCTCGACTCTGAGGCGGACGTGAGCGAGGTGAGTCTATTCCGTCCGTTTTCTCACCGCGCGGGGGGCGACCCTGTCGCGCGGACGAAGCGAGCCCGAGCCGAATGGCTCAACACGGCGCATTTGGTGCTGACCGTGTGTGTGGATGTGTTGCAGGGCGAGGAGGAGCTGGACCAGAATGAGAAGAAGAAGCTGAGGAAGCTCAAGGCGGTGGAGGAGAGCGACGACGAGGAGGAAGGTAGAAATGTCATGGCGCCAAGCCTTTCGCGGCATTTTACGCGTGCGACACACTCGGCGGACATTCATTGACAGCAGACTTTGTATTCTTGTTATACATATACAT
>JAJVSH010000011.1:2384810-2399013 GCA_021460005.1 Tetramorium alpestre
ATATATATATATATATATATAGGATTTTTCCAAAATATGGTTTTCTTTTCTACGTTTTTTTTTTCAGAATGCACCCAGTTGACACAGAGCATCAGTTAAATTGCATCTATGTTATAATTTTGCACTCAACAGTATAAATGTAATATAACAATATGTGTTATTTTACATTGTTGAGTGTGAAATTATAACATAGACGCTATGTAACTGATGCTCTGTCGACTGAGCATTGATTCAGTATATATGAAAGTAATTTTTTTTTTTTAATAGTCTCGAGATGTGTAATTTGTTTTTTCTCCCCTTCTTATCTTAATTTATTTATTCTTTTTCACTTCTTTTCTTTCATTATGTTCTTTCTTTTTTCAACTTGTCATTCAACTTGATAAAAAGATATTAAGTTTGGAATTTTTTATTTACTAGTAGCAAGAGGTTTGTGTTGTATGTTGTATGTCCCAATATGCTCCTATTTGATCCACATGCTCTAATAAGCTGTATTATACACTGCTGTATTAAAGCACGTTGGAGCAAATAGAAACATGGTGGAGCATGCAACACGAACAAACCTAAGATTAATCAAGATTATTCTGGTTGTGTATATATCTCAACTGCACACAATCAACTGTTCACTGGTGTTTTTCTCCTGGATTACCAATCAAATTTTTATATTAAATCGACTAATGTTTATTTCTACCACTGCAGATTAACTTAATTAATTTTAATTTTGGTTTAATTTTGGTCTATATATAATAATAATACATAGACACTATATCATCTAATTTATAATATATTTTGTAGATGATGAGGATCAGTTGCGTGAGGAACTGAAAGATTTGATAGATGACAATCCCATAGAGGAAAGTGAGGGAGAAGATAGTGATGGTTCTAATCATCACAAAAAGCGTAAGAAAAGTGACGATGAGGATTTCGATGATCGCTTGGAAGACGAAGATTACGATTTGATTGAAGAAAATTTAGGTGTCAAGTTTGAAAGAGTATGTTTCTAAATATTGAATTATCCTTTAAAGTAAGGAAAATATTTATTAAACGATATGAAATATTTTACTTTGTGTTACAGAAACGTTTCAAACGTCTTCGTAGGATTCAAGATGAGGAATCAGAGGAAGAACAAGAAAAGGAAGCAGATGAAGAAAGGGACGCCATTGCCAATGAATTGTTTGAAGGTTCCGGAGATGTAAGTCTAGATATGTCAGATTCAACACAGTCCATTTTGGTGAAATATTCAGAAATCTACGTGACATTGATTCATTGCAATATTTAATTTTGCAATTTGCATTGTTGAGTTTGTATTTTATATATTAAATGTATTTAAAAATACAAACATGTATTTATACATGTATCATGTTTGCATTTGTTAATACACATGCATACTTATATTAGGAAAGGGATCTTATTATGGTATGTAACGCTGGCATAATGTCTGCGATATGCAAAACTGAAGTATATTTATCTCTTTGTTATTCTTAGGAGGACGAAAGACGAAGTGAACGAAGTCATAGGCCGGAGGCGGAAACCTTTGAGGAAGGTAGTGACGAGGGTGAATACACTGATGCGGATGATTTCATTGTTGATGATGATGGTAGACCTATCGCGGAAAAAAGAAAGAAGAAGAAGCCAATATTTTCTGATGCGTACGTAATCAGTTACTTAATGTTTTTTTTAAATATCTCTTAATGTCTTTACATTCATATATGTATTTATGTATATATACATGAATATTACTATTAGCAAAAAATTAATTTATTTAGATAAAATAGGAATTTAAATATAAAGGAATATCTTTTTCTTATTTAGAGCATTGCAAGAAGCACAGGACATTTTTGGCGTTGATTTTGATTATGACGAATTCGGTAAATACGGTGAGGAAGATTACGAGGAAGAAGAGGAGGAAGAAGAAGATGAATATATGGATGAAGATATTGATACCGAACGACCGCGACGACCAAAGAAGCAGCTGAAGAAAAAGACCACGAGAAAGAGTATCTTCGAGATTTACGAGCCCAGCGAATTGAAACGTGGTCACTTTACCGATATGGATAATGAGGTATGACATAAGATAATGTTAAACAATAAATTATTGACATTGGCTAAATATATCAATATTTTTTGTTGAATACATTTAATTTTTCTGTATTATGTATACTCTTCGAAATCGTAATATGAAAAGGAATTAAGACAAAAAAAATTTGTGTTCCTACGTCGGAATGCGTAAAAATTAATAATTAAATTTGAAATATGATGCAGAAATCTTGAATATTTTTTAGTTTAACACAAGAAAAAATTATATTAAATATTGCTCCCAAATTATTATTTATGAAATCTGATTTTGAATTATAGATACGTAACACAGATATACCGGAAAGAATGCAGCTTCGGTCCGTACCAGTCACATCAGTTCCGGAAGGTTCTGATGAGCTGGATCTTGAAGCAGAATGGATCTACAAGCAAGCGTTTTGCAAGCCTACAGTTTCTATTCAGGATGCTCACTTGAATGCTGAAGCAAAGGAGCGGGCACGGAAAGGACCACAGACTATTGGCAAGATCAAGAAAGCCTTGGACTTCATGCGCAATCAACACTTTGAAGTCCCTTTTATATCCTTCTACAGAAAGGAGTATGTGCTGCCCGAACTGAATATCAATGACCTGTGGAAGGTTTATAAGTTTGACGCGAAATGGTGTCAGTTGCGCCAGCGGAAGGAGAATCTGCTCAAGTTGTTCGAGAAGATGCGCAACTATCAACTGGATGAAATCATGAAAAACCCGGACGCTCCGCTGCCGGATAACGTGCGAGTGATTAAAGATGACGACATTGAGCGACTGAAGAACGTACAGACAAGCGAAGAACTCAACGATGTCTATAATCACTTCATGCTGTATTACAGCCACGAGATCCCGACGATGCAGGAAGCCGTGCGACAAAAGGAGAGACAAGCACGACGCGAAGAGAGGATCCAACGGCGCAAACAACTGATTGCTGAGGCGGAAGAAAACGGAGAGGATCCGCCGGAAGAGGAAGAGGTGCCTGAAGAGGAAGAGATCGACGAGACCCTGAAGCAAGCCGTTAGAAGCGGCCCGTACTCGATTTGTCGGAAGGCCGGTCTGGACAGTCTGGCGAAGAAATTTGGCCTAACACCCGAACATTATGCCGAGAATTTGCGCGACAATTATCAACGTCACGAGGTGGATCAGGAGCCGACCGAGCCGACGACGATCGCGGCCGAGTACTGCAGTTCGCGATTCAAGAGCGCGGAAGAAGTCCTGAAAGCTGCTCAGCTGATGGTGGCGATTCAGTTGGCGCGCGAACCGCTCGTGCGCAAATGCGTGCGCGAGATGTACATGGAACGTGCCAAGATATCCATCAAGCCAACGAAGAAGGGCATCAAAGAGATCGACGAGAACCATCCGATTTACACGATGAAATACTTAAAAGACAAGCCGGTGCGCGACCTCGTGGGAGTTCAGTTTTTGAATCTGATGATCGCCGAGGAGGACAAACTCATCACGATTACGCTCAGTGACGCCATCGAGGGCAACACCAGCAGCAACTACGTCGATGAGATGAAGCAGCTCTACTGCCGAGACGAGTTCAGCAAGCTCGTGCAGGACTGGAACGCGTTGCGCGTAGGCAGCGTCGAGATCGCGCTCAATCGCATGGTGATACCGCATCTGAAGAAGGAGTTACGCACGAATTTGATCGCCGAGGCGAAGGAGTGCGTGATGCGCGCGTGCTGTCGCAAGATGTACAACTGGATCAAGGTCGCGCCGTACAGCTGCGAGTTTCCCGAGGAAGAGGACGAGGAGTGGGACACCAGCAAAGGCCTGCGCGTCATGGGCCTGGCCTACGTGCCCGATTACTCGCAGGCAGCTTTCACTTGCTTGATCGCGGCCGATGGCGAATGCACGGATTACCTGCGCCTGCCGCATTTGATGAAGCGCAAGAACAGCTACCGCGAGGATGAGAAGACGATGAAGGAGGCCGATCTCTTGGCGCTGAAGAATTTCATAGCTACGAAGAAGCCACACGTGGTCGTGGTGGCCGGCGAGTCCCGGGAGGCAATGATGATCGCTGCCGACATCAAGGAGTGTATCACTCACCTGTCAGAGGAGGAACAGTTTCCCAGTATCCAGGTAGAGATATGCGACAACGAGCTCGCGAAGATCTACTCCAACAGCAACAAGGGTGTCTCGGAGTTTCGGGATTACCCGGAGTTGCTGCGTCAGGCTATCTCACTCGCGAGGAGAATGCAGGATCCGCTGGTGGAATTCTCACAATTGTGCACCGCTGACGAGGAGATTCTCTGCCTCAAGTATCACAATTTGCAGGATCAGTTGCCCAAGGAAGAGTTGCTGGAGAATCTTTATCTGGAGTTCGTCAATCGCGTGAACGAGGTTGGCGTAGATGTGAACAAGGCGGTCCAACAGGCATACTGCGGCAATCTTGTTCAGTTTGTTTGCGGCCTTGGCCCGCGAAAGGGTCAGGCGTTAATCAAGATGTTGAAGCAGACAAATCAGCGATTGGAGAACCGGACGCAGCTGGTTACCGCATGTCACATGGGTCCGAAGGTATTTATCAATTGCGCCGGCTTTATTAAAATCGACACCAACAGCCTGGGCGACAGTACCGAGGCGTACGTCGAGGTGCTTGACGGTTCGCGTGTGCATCCCGAAACCTATGAATGGGCCAGAAAGATGGCAGTCGACGCTCTGGAGTACGACGACGAGGATGCCAATCCTGCCGGTGCATTGGAAGAGATTCTCGAGTCACCAGAGCGCCTGAAGGACTTGGATCTCGACGCTTTTGCGGAAGAACTCGAGCGACAGGGTTTCGGCAATAAGTGCGTCACTCTCTACGATATTAGGGCCGAGTTGAACAGCCGATACAAGGATCTCCGTGTATTATATCAATCGCCTAGTGCGGAGAAACTGTTCGATGTTCTGACGAAGGAGACACCTGAGACCTTCTATGTCGGCAAGCTGGTGCTGGCTACCGTGGTCGGCATCAGTCATCGAAAGCCACAGGGCGATCAGCTCGATCAGGCGAATCCGGTGCGAAACGAAGAGACCGGTCTGTGGCAGTGTCCGTTCTGCCTGAAGAATGATTTTCCTGAGTTGTCGGAGGTGTGGAATCACTTTGATGCTGGCGCCTGTCCGGGCAAGGCCACCGGTGTCAGATTACGACTGGACAATGGTATCTCTGGTTATATCCACATCAAGAATCTGTCAGACCGCCACGTCGCAAATCCCTGCGAGAGAGTCTGCATGGGGCAGATCATTCATTGCCGGATTATTAAAATCGAGGTAGATCGATTCAGCGTCGAATGTACCAGCAAGAGCAGCGATCTCGCTGATAAGAATCATGAGTGGAGGTAAGTTAGATCACATAGATATACAAAATAAATAGTTAATAATTTTATATATAGATCTATTTAAAATTATATGAATAAGATAGAAAGTTTGAAGGATAATAAAAATCATTTTCGAATTTAAAATGTATAACTTTAATGATTTTCTTTTGTATAATATTATGTAAATTATTATAAATTGTAATTATATTCACAGGCCGCAACGGGATCCATTTTATGACACCGACTCCGAGCAAAGAGACATAAAGGTAGAAGAGGACGCAAAGAAAGCGAAGCAGCGGCAAATCTACGTGAAACGCGTGATTGTCCATCCGTCCTTCCACAATATCAGTTTCGCTGAGACTGTAAAATTAATGCAGACAATGAAGCAGGGCGAAGCAATAGTGAGACCGAGCAGCAAAGGTGCCGACCACTTGACGGTCACGTGGAAGGTCACCGATGACATTCTACAGCATATTGACGTTCGCGAAGAGGGCAAGGAGAATGCTTTTTCATTGGGCCAGAGCCTATGGATTGGCAACGAAGAGTTCGAGGATCTGGATGAAATCATCGCTCGACATGTGAATCCTATGGCCGCTTACGCCTCTGAATTACTTGACTTCAAATATTACAAGCCTACTGTAGAAGGAATCAAAGACAAAGCGGAAGAGATACTGAAGGAACAAAAGAAGGAGAACCCTGGTGGAATTCCTTATATTGTATCGGCAGCTAAAGTAAGTAAACCGCATAGTTAATTTTTAACTAGCACGTAGAGTAGCTATTTCTTTTTCATTTTTTTAATTTAAAAATAATTTTGTTAATTCTTCTTTCATAGACCTATCCTGGAAAGTTCCTACTCTCGTATCTGCCGCGTACGCGCTGCCGCCACGAGTACATCACAGTGACATCCGAGGGCTTTAGGTTTAGAGCGCAAATGTTCGGCAGAGTGAGCGATCTATTACGCTGGTTCAAAGAACATTTCAGGGATCCCGTTCCTGGACAATCCACTCCAAGCACGCCGCGCGGCGCGATGACTTCTAGGACACCTTATACTACTACGCCAGGAACAGTCAGCGGTAAGTATCATTACTGCGATCCATTGTCCATCTACCAGAATTCTTATGCGAGAGTAATTCCTGAAATCATCGTCTAATTATAAGTTAAGAAATATATTTTATTAGAAAAAAAATATTTAAGAAAAATTATCAATTGTTTTGCGAATGTTGAAATAAAATATAAATATAAACATTAAATATAAATGTATTATTTTGTTTCAGGAATGAATCAAGAAGCCATACAGCGAGTCGCACAGAACCTTCCACATCACATGTTGCACTCGCTGACACAAGTGGCAAATCAGACGCCGCATCATTATCCGCCACACACTCCCGGGGCGGCTAGTGCTACCGGCTACGGCGGAGTCCATACGTACCCCAACACACCGTATACGCCGTCTGGTCAAACTCCTTTTATGACCCCGTATCAGACTCCTCATCACACACCTCATCATGGCCAGCCTACTCCCAGATACGGCCAACAAACCCCTAGCCATCATCAAGGGCCCTTCGTGCATCCGCCACCGCCCTCGATGACGCCCGGCCATCACAGGTCCGCTCAATCGCATAGACCTACACCACCTCTGTCTACTCCTTCCGGCGATCCGACGGATTGGAAGAAGGCCGCCGAGGCATGGGCACGTTTAAAAACTGTTCCACGAGTCTCGTAAGTGTAACAATAAATAAATATGTATTAAATAATGATCACGTTTTTCAAAATCGTTAATATAATATTTGAGATGTTAATGTTCTCTGATTGTCATCAATGGTTAAATGTGTTTTCAGCGGATCGACGCCAAGGTACGAAGAGTCCAGAAAAACTCCGCGTAGCTATGACGAGTCGGTCGGCAGAATAACGCCCTCCGGAAGAAGCAGACCTTCGTCTACGCGTACTCCGTCGTACAAATCTCCACGGGGCACTCCACATACGAATTCTAGTCCACGGAGTATGTCTCTCAGCGGAGATGGTACTCCTTTGTACGACGAAAGCTAACGGGATTGTGCATAGCTGATTATATTTGTTAGTTATGTCATATCATGCTATGTATGAATAGTAAGAATGCGCGTAAGAGTCCTCGATGACGGGTGTCAGTTTCATCCTGAGACGCTTGTCGATCGCTAGCGAATTGAACCGATCATTGATCGTTGCATGCAACATGCGTAGTAAATTCTTCCACTTTCTTGCACGTGAGGTTTCGTTTGCGATCAAGAGAGGGTTCGTCGATTGGCTATTGTAAACTACGGTGTTGTAATGTAATTTATTTATTTTAACTAACTTTGCAATTTCTTCCTATGTATATAATAAAATTTATATAGAAATCCTTATAAGAGCGATGAACACGAACACACTTTGCAATCTTCATTTTCCTATACACTGATGGCATCAATGAAAAGTAATTTATAAAAAGTATAATTTATTAAAATTGTACTACATTGTAATAATTTTGAAAGCTCTTTATTTATCAGTTACAATAGAAAGATATTAAAGAGTAGAGTCAACTTAAAGTTATAATATTTTCTTACAGATATATTGACAGGATAGTATTAACAAGGTGACTGTAATTGAAATATTGCTCAAAAATAAATTTTACATTTTTCATTGGTGCCATTATGGTTGTAATATAAAGAATGATTGATTTAATTATCAGCAGTGGTACAACCTCTCTTGAAAATAAGCGTTACATTGTTTACTACAGACTTTTATACCTAAATACCTGGACTGCTATTTCCGAAAAGTGAAAGTAAGCTTAAACGGTCTCAGGAGAAATGGCTGGAATTTAAAATCATCGTTAATGCTATTTAAGCATCAGTACTAGAATATTATATGCATGGATTTACGAAATGATTGAAAAACTTGCCTCGGACTGATTTATTTTAACTGCACGTTAGCGATCTAGGTATTCTATAGAAATCTGTATATTATATACTCAAATAGTCTATATAAAAAAAATATCTGCAAAATATTTAAAACATTCAAGGTATTATCGCGTGTACTTGAAATCGCTAAATAGCTTGCATCCAATTACTTGCGAGTAAATTTCCTTGTATAAAAGCAGAAGCAAAGTCGATTATTTTTATGTATTTGAATCGAATATAACTTTTATTTAGGTATGCACCAATGAATTATGTATGACTTTTCTTGTATGACTTAGAAAATGGCCACTATTTCATACATACAATTTATACATTGTTAAATGATAATATTAAACATGAAAGCAATATATTTTAAGTGTTGTATTTTTATAATCCCTTGGCTTTCTTTTATTTCTCCGTTTTAAAAATATTCATCCCAGTCCAAGAAAATTTTTTCAGTATTATATTTCTCATATTTTAGTAAAAGGTAATGGCACTTTCGTATTATATTGTCACAAACGAACAGAAACTAGATTTTATGATTTTTGTACATATAAAAGAAAATTATTGAGGAAAAAAATGTTATAGTTTCTTTCCCCAACAATATAATTTACAAAAACATAGAACATTTAGCATTAATAAGATGGGACAATACATATATAAATATATAATAAAAAATACATAAACTATACTTTTCGAATAAAATATTCGCAAATTTGTCATGAATATACAAAATACTGTTTATATGAAATTACCGTTTGAGATTATATAGATGATTCTTCGTTTTCTGATAGAAAGTCCTTTGATTGCGGCATATTTTGATAATAAGTATACGTCATTTTTTGGTTTCTCTTTGTTGGTGAGTAATCTGCGTAATTCCTGAATAAATAACATTGATTACAACATAAATCATGTATTGTTCAAATAAAAAAAGCATTGAATGAAGATGTAAAAATTACTTGGTTGCTTGTTTACGTAAAATTTTATTCGAGGATTTTTCTATCTTCTGCCGCTTCCTTAATGTCATAGTATACTGTGATGATGCTCTTGGATCTGCATTTTCATTTGTTTGTGAATTTCGCATACGCTGTATAAAAAAGATAAAAGATAATTTCTCGCTTGATGAGAAAAATCACATCGTTCTCTTTAAATTTCTTTTTACCTTTCGCGGAGATATTTCTTGCCTCTCCTCTTCGCTGGAACTAGTAGACAAGAACTTTTGCGTTAGTCGCCTGCTGTTGGATTTCCGAGATTTCTTCAAATTATTGGATCTTTTTACGTTACTTGCAGTTTTAGATAAAGTTCTAGAATCTTGAACCTTTTTAATAATAATTGTCTAAATTAAAAGAATGTACATAATCTTAATACTTTTTAATAATACTATAAATCTTAATACTTTTATATTTTGTAAAAATATAAATTTACAAACTTACGTGATTTTTATTTGTATCAGAAGTTTTGCACGATTCTGGCAACAATATTTGCTCATTTACATTTTGCTTCTTTGATGAATTCACTTTTACCATAGAATCTTTTTGAACTTTTGAATTATCAGTCAGCGAAGCTAACAATGATTTCTGCGAATTTCCCGGACTATAGACTGGATTGTTATTTTTAAAAGTTACACGTTCACCTGCATGACAGTAAAAAGATAGCGATTCTGAGCTATTCATCTATTCTGTTAAAAAGGTTTCATCTATTTCTATTTTTGCACATTTTTATTATTAAACTATTTACCTGTCCAGTAACATAACGGAGGTAAAATATGACGGCCCCTTGAACTAACACGTGTATTCAATAACTCCACCGTCGTATCATGAAGTTTTTTCTTGATTTCTTGAGCTTTATCTGGGAAACGAAAATGATTATAAGAGAACACAAGTAATTTATTATTTAATATATTTATTGAAAGTAACATAAGTTTTAAGAACCTTACCTTGTTGCAACGTTTCCCAAGTCAGACAAAATTGCTCGATCTTCGCAGGACATCCATAACGACATTGTCTCGCAAGTTCCTTGGGAATAGCTAAATACAACGACGAGAGTTTTAATTGACAAGTAATTATCAACGTACAAATACTGGATTTTGGATACTTTACTGTGGTTGTTGTCGTTTAATTGTCCAAGAAGTTCATAGAATTCGTGATTTTCTGTTTCAATTAGCGTCGCTGATAATCGCCTCGTAACAATGTCCGTCGTAAACTTCCTGTGCATAACGTGACCAGCTTCGCTATAAGAAAAAAACAATATTTGTTAATTGTATAATTTATATGATCATCTCGTGATTTATCATATACCTAGAAGAACTTACTTTAGTAATTTTCCTTGAAACACTAAACCTAAATTAGATTTCGCGTCATACACTACATTTGGCGTCCACGCGGTTAGCATTTTGGGATTTCTTTCAACTCGGAGTTTGCTGCTTTTAGATTGCGCATTTGTTGGATTTGAATTAGTGGGATTTATATTATCTTCATTTTTGTTATTTGTTGTCAGACAAATCTCTCTTTTATTGTTAATCGTTTCGACTGTTGTCTTCGAATGAGAATCATTAATCGCAGATTTTGCGGCAACTGACGTCTTCAACATGGACTTCTTATCAGATTCTTCCAACGGCTGAATATTTGCGTTCTGCTTATCCCCGTTCTTCACGATTATCTTGGAATCATGTGGCTGTCTGACCTTAGAGTCTACTTTATGTAGTTTTAACTTAAAATTCACCGGCATCGAACTGATTATGGTCGGTTTGGATTTCTTTATCGCGTTGGTTTCCGTTGGTTCGATAAATTCTCTATGTAAATTCGGAGCGGCGCAAGGCTTCTCAGGAAAGTTGCTATTACTTTCATTACTTATCACAATATCTTGGTTCGTCTTAGCATGCGATGCTATCGTACTTCTGCCTGTTTTTCGCGTATTCGTGCTCACGGTCGTAACGTCGACGTCAGAATTGGTGTAGTCAACATCCGCAATGAACTGCGAACGCGCGTTCTCTTGAATATTCCTATGAACAACTTCCTTCATAAAAACATTCAAGTTAACTTTTTGTGCCTCAGCATCATCCTGCACATGCGTCGCAGACTTGCCTCCCCCGTACACATTCAAATTATTCCTCTGTGTCTCTCGGTGGCTGGAAAACGTAATTTCTTGTGGTCTTTGAGTAATATCTACAGGCTTGCGACACTTCCTTGTGTCGTGCGTTATTTCCACTTCGTCCTCCGTGATACTAATGCAAGAGTCCTCGGAAAGTAAATTTTTCTTAGTGTCAGCGACTGGATTCGCATAAACAGATCCAAATTTAACTTCTGGTTCTGCGTTGCACGGCAGATTCGATGAGGCATGCTTCGGAGCGACTGGAATCGTTTTCTCCTTCACTTTACGTTTATATGCGGTTCTGGATGTTTCTCTAGCTTTTAAAACTCGTTCGATTGATATTTTAGGTATGCCCGCATAAGTCTCGCTCTCTGATTTATCTGAATCGTCATCGTGTCCCGGTTTAACTGGGTTCGATAGTTGCATAGCATTAAAATCATTTTTTATGCTTCCATATCCTAGATCAGTGGAGTGTCCATAATTTTTCAAGTCTGTCAGTTTATTAGCGTTCCCACGATTGTCATCCGCTGCCGAGTTATTGAATGTTTTGTAACTCGCGGAGACCATCGAATCATTGCATTCCGATCCCGATCTGTAAGACACTGCATAATCCAAACAATTAATCATCTCAATAATATTATCAATATATTTTTTAGGACAATTTTTATCCGCCAAATTGTTGATAATGATGTTCAGTTTATCCTTTTGAAAAATGCCATTTAATTGACTGTCTTTCCTGGAACCGGACGGTGGATTTATATCCGGATTAACATTTTGTTTATTATCCTCATCACGTAACGGATTTTTTGTCGGACTGACAAGAATTACATCCTTTTCCAAGTCGGAACTAGACTTTACAAACGAAGTATTTTTCTCATAAATTTGTAAATTACAAGTAGAGTGATTATATTTCTCTTTTTTTTCAGATACATTGTTCAGATGTTTAGTCTTAGTGCACTGAAGATTACACGACTCCTTTGCAGAAGCTGAATCATTATTTTTCACATATGCATAAGCTAAGTCTGTCAATTCGCTCTTCAAATCATCATCGCTGTCAGTAATCGGGGTAGGCCAACGAAACGTCACTGGACATCCTTTACTGATGTATGTCCTCCATATTTGATAAACATTCTCCCAATCGTCAGGAAAGCCGTTATAAAATTTCCCGCGAATGTAATCCGGTAATCCTGCATAAATTATACAAGTTATTAATATGTCATTTTAACAAAATAAAAATGTTATACAAATCATTACCATTTCTCTCGTCAACAATAATCCCTTGGAGAACGTATGTGTGCTTATACTTGGATTCAACACATATCGCGGAATATCTTCTGATAATTGGTTTGCTGCGTGCAATTCTTCCACTGTTTGTCAAAGATATCACAAGTAATCAATATCAGCACTTGAAAGAATGTTAATCAGTGTGGCGTTTTTTCACTCACCATTCTAACGTCCCTTTAATTATCAACTCGTAGTGGTCATTTAACATAACTCTCCATTTCGAAAATACTCTGTCAACCTTGGTAGGAGTCGGCAGTGTGACAAGTGTATTCGAATATTTCTTGTCAGCGCTCGTACTAGTAGATATCCAGCTGGGGGTGCTCTTCAAGGAAAATGTATTCGGTCTAGAAGATTGTATAGTGCTATTAAGCGAAGTCGCTGCCCTGTCGCAATTGGACGACGTGCGAACTCGATCCGACGGTTCCTTAGATGCGCGATAAACTCTATTGCTCGCCGGGGGCGGCATGGTAAACCGATCGTCGTGATTATCCTGCTGGACATGATACTCCTTGATGCTGGAGGTGGCCATTCCTTCTTGCTTGACGTTGTAACTCTTTTTCTTTAATAGGACGTTCCTCAGATTGTTGCTGAGGCCCAAGATCTCACTCGAACTTTGCATCGACGGAGTGGTGCAGTTGGAACTCAGGGTGTCTACATTAATGCTGGAGACGCTGGGCCAGGTTATCATGGACAACGTTTTCCCGTCGTGAGCGCTCTCCCTATTTTCCTTCAGTGTGGCTAGTTTCAGGGAGCGTTGCAACTTCTTGTACCGTTCGTCTAACTGCAGTGATTTGAACGTGGTCTACGGCAACAAATTCAAAGTACAGTCCGTAGGCTCGCAGTTATATTTAATTAGAAACTGAGGCGATATTTAGACTGATAAGAGAAATGTCCTTTGAACTTTCACGTTGGGGGTATGCATACATACCTCATGCTTGGCCATCGGAAGATATTAATACTGAGAGGTTATGTTTTCTGTTTATAACAGAAAATTGCGCGTCAAAAATTTTACTGTGGAGAACTAAAAGCAGAGAAAGAAACTGCAATAAGCGTGATAATGTAGCGATAGGTGCGTCGATTCGTGAGCTTCAAACTCTCCTGTGTTTCTCTCTTCGATTTACCCCTACGACGTCACTGATCAACAGTGATCAATTAACAAGCATCACCGATATTTTCAAATTTAAACGTACACAAACGTATTGTATGTACATACATCATAGATATATCTATGATGTATGTATGTATGTACATACGCCATCCATTTTCCCTAGCGAGGGACAGCAGGGGATTAATTCTGTATCTTTTGAAAGAGAGTGACATGGAGGTAGGAATATATTCCTACCTCCATTCCATGCTCCCTCCGGGGGTGCGTTCCAAAATTCAACTTTGGTTACCATAATGCGATAGTTTATGTCACGCACATTATAGATTATGGTAACCAAGATTGAATTTTGGAACGCACCCCAGTGGCAATGCAATCTCAGCTGATTCGTGCCATCAGTAGGGATGGGCGATGTTGAAAAAAATAATGGAGCATAAAAAAATCGATCATAAAATATATCG
>JAJVSH010000011.1:2420566-2482641 GCA_021460005.1 Tetramorium alpestre
TATATATAATTATATTGTAATTATATAATTATATATATGTATATCGAGATATAATTCGCTATTCTACTTGTCGAGTAATAAAAATAGAGATTGCATAGATTGAAATTCGTAGCAGATGCGCCTATAAGAAGATACGTCCTATAAAGATTTCCTCTCGAGCCTTACAGCATGAAATTTGTATACGCTTCCTCGCGGCGCCCGTGCGCCATTAATTACATACGTAAGCTCATAGCTGTTGTATGCGTATATGTATGCGTGTTCGCGCTCATATCGCGCGAGCCCCGTGCTCAATCGCACGCGCCTTTCGTTACATTTACGCGGCCGTACAATACTACAATCGTTCATCATCATCTCAGTATCGCCACAAATCAGGGATCGAAAAACGATGACAGGTTCGACCTTCGATGCTGAGAACACGGGTAAATGTGTCTCAATTGGTCAATTAGTGATCTAAGAATCTAGCAAGTGAAATTGAATATTGAATATAATTGAAAATTGAATACTTATTGAATATATCAATTCAGCTGATATTTCAATCCTTTATACAGTTTTATATATATACATATATATGTATTAACATATAATTAAGAACATCTATCTCAATTATTACTGTATATTATTACGAACATGCAAAATGCAATTTTTATCCGAAAAGAAATTTGTAACTCTTCCCTCCCATCGTGAGAGACGCATTATTCATTGAAATAGCTTTTCCCACGTGTCTGCAACATCGAAATTCGACCTGATCGCAATTACGTTGGCCGCGACACCTGCAAGAGACACATACGTGCTCGGCAACGCTTAATACACGAGGGAACACTTTGTAATCTTAATTTCTGATATGTCCGTTGAGTATAGTTGGTGTTTCTGATGCTATCATTTGGCCGATTTCCATTCTAGCCGCTCAGACGGGTACTGCATGCAATATATACAATGTACATATATATACAATACATATATTTATACCGTATATTGTATATATTGCTGCTATGTATATATATTTTTTATTTATTCTTAAAGCTTAGAATTATTTGAAGAAACAGAAGAAAAAATAAAGGACAGAATCTTTTTTGAGCACAAACGGACGTCCATGACTCGACTTACGCTTTTGTGCTTGTTCTCATTGCAACGCTCCATAAAACAGCCATCCGTTTACTTGGCGTGGCGGCAAAACGGCACGAAAGATCTCTCCCTCGTCGATTGAGTATTTCAAGTATACGCCCGTTCGGAGACGCGCGTGCTGTAATGTGCTATTGCTTGGCGAATAGTACAAAGCCGGTTCCGTTGAATTTGAGCAAATTGCACCTGCGAATTGTTCTCCGAGTTTGCGCGCAGCTTGCACGGAGAAGTTCTGTCTTATTGCTTGCGCGGCCCTTTACAGGTGATCTTTTCCTCCCTTGAGATCATCTTCTGTTATTCGCTGGAACGATCGAGACATCCTGCGGGAGTTTCTTAAAAGATCGCTGCCAGAAACGCTCGTGTCGGCTGCTCGATCTCGCTGTTCAGATAATCGACGAATGCGCCTGTAATTTTCGCCTTTCTCTTCTTTTTTCTTTTTTAAGTTTCTAGTAAGTACGGCAAGTCTTTCGCGATCCCTCGGCCGAAAAATATTTCTCTTCCCGCTGACTTTGGAGAGCGATCGAGATTCCCCGCGACAAGTCAACGGGAATTGCCGTTGATACAATCGCGTCTTCGTATTTCTTTTCTCTTTAATTCTCTTATGCGATAGATCCTCACAGGCATGTTTCATTCTTCGTTTCAATCATCCGTTCTTCATGGAATTCGAATCTCGTGATCGTATTAGGTGTATTTCGCTAACTCTATGAGTTAAAACGAATGATTCTGGAGAACGGCCTCGGTAAGCGCTCGGGCGACTCGATTCTTCGCCGACATGGCATCATTGGTCTCGAATTACCTCGCTGTAGCTTACAGAGGCTGCTGAACAAAGGATATTTCACTGTATTCGACAATTCAAAATTAAATTAAATNAAATTTAATGTATTAACAAAATTTAATTTATCGACATAATTAAATAAATTAGACTAATATCTGTGAGAAAACTTGTCAAAGCAACAGAACCAGACACGGTTTGCGGAGAAACTAACTTGCAGATCTATTAATCTAATTCTAAACTGTTTGATGCAGAATTGTCAAAATAAAGATCACACACTTTATTAGATTATTATGTTTCGCATTATGGATGTTATTTTCCTGATCGCTAATATTACTGACATGAAATAAATAATGAAAAAGCAAATCATTTGCAGAGTTTATTTATCAAATTATCAAATGACCAAAAGAGAAAAAATGAAATTACATTGGATAACGTGAATAAGAGTAAAGATTTTCAGATAAAAGCGAGCACTTGTTTAAGTAAAAGTATGAAGCGTAAACATATCCTGTATTTCATATAAAATACCCTTTTAAAGCATTCGTTTGCAAATGTTATTGCTATCTGATCAATTATCGATTATTGAGCTGTACACAGAATCCGCGTTTCACATTACTCGTATCTTTTTCACGTTATCGATGTCATTTTGGTCTTCTAGAAACGAATACCTCGAGCGTAAGTAAGCGAATGCTCTCGTATCATCACGGAATGCTCGCTTCACTGAATACGAATGAAAATCCACTGTCCCCGCCCTTTTCATTCACGACCAATCTCTATTCATTTATTATTAAAGATTACCTTTTCATTGCAAATCCTCTTCACACTTGGGAATGTCGAATATCTCGGCGAACAGCGGCGGTAACTTGAGCTTCGTCCAGTTTCTGCGGAACCAATCTAGCAGATTGGCGTGTCTAGCACCGAGCGCTCTCAGTTCGGGTATCCTCTGCGAGACGTTGGTGATCGCGGTGACCGTGCCGCCGGCACTGTCGCCGGAAGGCCGCGTTGTCTGCACCCTCAACGCCTCCAGCACACGATCCTGCAACCTCTGTACGGCCTTGACGTCATTCAATCCTTGTCGCTCGTTCAGCAGCACCGCCGCCGAGAACAGGCCCAGCTCGGTGTCCGTCAGTTGGTGGGCGTTCAACGACGACGTGACTTGCATCAGCGCGGACACGAATTCGGGCTATCGATCGCGAAAGATCGAGTAAAATTATTAATCATACAATATAACGGGAAAGATTGACAATTGATGTTGTAAAATGCTTAAATTTATCATTTTTCTAGGTAGTAAACTGATGTTATTTTGACATATCAAAAATCTGATAACATTTTGACGTTGAAATAACGTTAGCTTGCTGCTTGAATTTATTTCCAATTTATTTCTCGACAGAGAAAAAAATCGATTCTACACGATAGATAATGAAATCTGAAATCCATAAATTCGACTTTTAGTGAGACTTTGAAAAATAAATACAAATCTGTATTACTTCAAAGATAATATTGGATTATTGCAAGCTAAACTATACTAATCTATCCTTCGCTTTGATCTCACCTCGTACATCAGTTCCAGCTGCTGGCGAGTGAAGTAGGTGCCATCCTCAAAGGTCATCGAATTGTCGGTGGTCATCTTGGAGATGTGGCAGAGCCACACCTCGAAGAAGCCGACCTTGATCAGGATCAGTTGATCGTCCTGCGAGAGCTCGCAGAATCCCGGCATCCGTTTCGCAAATTCCACCACCCTCTGCACCGACGGCGTCACCCTCGTGGCAAATTGCTGCCACAGCCAGATCCTCTGCGACTCGACCGTTTCTGCGGTCGAGGACGCCGCTTCCGGATCTTCCGGGCTGGTGGGCTGCGAAGAATTACTCGCCTAATCAGCAAGATTACAAACAGACCTGCGAGTTTGCTACCACTTCCAGCGGGAAGTCTTCGCGCTAACGCGTAATGAGAAATTAAATTAATTCCGTTTCTGCATCGAAAAGAGAAAGAAATCGTAACGGCAGTGTCTATTTCATCCTTACAGTCAATCCGAAAGAGTTTTTTATCATATTAGAGGAAATACGTAATAAAAGTTCTTTATTTATTGAATTCATTATCATATGACGACTACTAATTTAGACTGGACTTGGATGGCTACACGGATTAGTTTCCTTTTTCATTTTCTAATGGCTCACCGGTATTATCATAGGTTTCCTCGTGAGGCCCCTGGTGGATTCCTCCGTGAAGCCGCAATGAGCGTGATGAGCCTGCGACACCTGATGAATCACATCGTACACCGCCAGCTGCTTCACGTCGGCGTCCGATTGATCAGCCTCGACCACCGCCGCCGACGGTACCCGCGAGATCGCGTTCTGGCTCTGCGTGTTGTTGTTGTTATTGTTATTGTTGTTGTTATTGTTGTTCTTGTTGCTGGCGTTGTTGTTGCCGGTATCGGGCGTGGTCAGTTGCTGCATCTCCATGGCCGCCATCGTCGTCGTCGTCGTCGTCGTCGTCATGGTCGTCGCCATCGTGTCCTCAGGGCCGCGTTCTCTCGAGCGTTTCGGCACCCTGCCGTATCTCACGGCTGCAAAGAGAGACGGGCAACGCTAGGGTGGTCTCGAGAGAGATTCGATGGAATTATTCACATATGCTTCTTGCGCCCCGCGAATACGGCGGCGCTTCTCGCCGATATTGATTTTCGCAAATAAAACCTTTGATAAAATTAAGGATGTTTTCGTAAAAATTCTTCTTTAATGAAAAGAACGTAATAATCGTGTATTTCCCGCAAATAATCTCGAGGAAGCTTTTCATCAGAGAATTACGAAAGAACAATGGGATACGCTTCCGTACGATAATAAGGGCAAAGATCATTTTTCTTGTTTTGAAAATCAAAATGATTTTTCGCGAAAATGTTAAAAACAAATGATTCTCTGGACTGCAATCGATTAGAAATGGAGATCCTTGGCAAATCGCGCTTCGGGGACAATAAAGTCTTACGGTCCAAGTAATTTTAGGTAGATCTTTAGTTTCGTGGACTCCTGATTTAAACGCCGCGCGCGGACTCAAGATATTTTACGTCAAAAGTTTGAACATTTCTGAAAGTTGAGTCACGAGGATTTAAATGAAAGCCATCTCGTTTGCGTTCCCTCTGGATTATTACACCCGAGTCTACGTGAGTTCGTTACAATTTCGTTTGCGACACGTGACACGATGATGAAGCGGTACTCGCAGGTCGCACGTCGTACACGTAGACCAGTATACACCCTGGAACTCTGACGTTTAATTATGTACACGCCTGCCCTTTGGTTTACTTTGCTCTCTCGGCATGGGCGGCAAGTAGATTTTGCATCACTGACGGCCAGAATTGCGATCTCGTAGAATTCTGTTTGAATTTCTAACGGCGCGCGTACTCGTGAGCTCGTTTCTGACATACGCGCGAGGAATCAAAGTCGACCCGTCGTACTCGGCATACGCGGGTATAACTGGCAAATTAACATATAATCTCGCTTGAATATTTTTTAATAAATATTTTCTCTCTCTTTATTTATGTGCAATTACTTGCATTTTATGAATTCATCGACATCAAAATTCCACAAATTTTTCTGCTGTAATGAGAGTAAAAGAGAAAGTATGTCTAAATGAATTTTTGTAACTTATTATATTATAATTGCCTCAGATTAAATGATATATATTTTATAATAATACGTTTTTAAATGATTTTTTTTAAGCATTCGACGTCAATACATTTCATGAGTTACTATAATTATTGGATACATTACATTTTATACAAAATAACGGAATCAACAGAAAAGCTCGAAAACATCTTCCTCGCAATCTTTTGGAAAATATACTGGCTATCAACTTCTTTACAAACGCGGAACCTGCACGTCAGAGAATTGAATATTTGTTGTATTGAGGTTTCTTCGATATTGGTTACGAAATTTGCCGACTGTCTAGACGAAGTCTTAAAAGTTGTTAAACGGTAGTGCGAACACGGTACTTACAGTCTCTGGACATGCCGACGGCTAGGCACTTCTTGAATCTGCAGTACTGGCAACGGTTCCGATTTAATCTGATGACAAGACACTTGCCGTCCCTCAAGCACCTGTACTCTATCTGCTTTTGTATGCTCCTCCTGAAGAAGCCCTGAAACAGGAAGTAAGGAAGCGCTATTAATAACGATCCCATAGACCGTCGCGGGGTTAATTATAACTCCCCGCGTATAAAATACGACACTCCGTGCCCTTCTTTGTAACGCCGAGAGTGCAGGAAAAGCAGGAAAGAGGTAACGGAAAATGCGCTCATGAGAAAAGCAAGTTCTCGAACGCGCTTCTATATTATATCGCGCATTTTCCCGGATGAGATATTCTCTGATTATATCGGAATTTGTTTCAATTAAATAATTAGACAATATATTAAATAAAACATTCTAAGTTTTGCGCGAAATTTTTCAATTTTTTCCAATGAAGATTTTGCGAATAGCTATTTTTTATTCGACAAATTCTTAACTTTCGATGCTAGCTATTTTGATAATTGAATCTAAATCCGTTAAAAAAATTGGTCAAGTAATTTGCTCAATATTTTAGAATAAAATCCTTTAATATAGGAATTTTCGAAATAATAATTTGTTTTTTATTTATATTTATCGGAATGCTCAATGATTTCGATATAGCCCACTGCCTTATTTTCTCGTGTTTATTAATAAACGTGTTACATAAACAACAGGCAACTGTGGCTTTACGAAGCGAATAGCTCACGCGGAAGTAATGGAATAATAGAAACGGCATATAGATGAGTCTCGAGCAATTGAGAAAGCATCGGTTTATTGGCATATTACTATCGGTGCTAATTGATGAAAGGTATTCGTAACAGCATCATGCAACAACGTTAACGTATATCCAGCATCCAATATCCTGGAATCCCCGATGGACGGACTGCTCGTAATGCAACTGTCGATATTACTGGTAACCAATGGCGCGCGCGACCTCGGCTCGTTTCTAAAAATCGATACATTATATCACGTTCGTCTGTTTGTCCTCGCTAGTCGGAAAAGTAATGATTGTATAGTTATTCTAATATTGTGAATTAAACATGCATAGATTATAGAAAATAATGTAAAAACGCGCCAACTCAGTTAATTAAATAAATTTATTTTTTATTTTGTGGCGATGAAAATGGCTCTATCATAGAAAAAAAGGAACAGGTGCATAGAAAATTAAAATAAAAATTTTAAATAGATTATAATTGACTTTACTTAGTAAAATTGATTGACATTCTTTAAAAAGTTATTTTAATAACACTCAATTTGCATTAAATGATTATGTATAAACAGATCCCTTAAAAATCCTAAACTTTGAGACAAACTAAGGAAAAATTCGATTTAAAAAAGGAAGAGAAACATGCAAACATGAAACATTGGGAACAAGATTTACGTTTTTTATTTGACAAAAATCTCGCTATCTTTCGCAAAAGAATAATGTATCACATAAAGGAATCTTCGAAATAAACTGTTGTTTCACACGTTACAAAGTAGCCGCAAAGAAAAGCTACAGAAGAATTTGGAATTTGTACGACAATAGATATTGCACCTGAAAAATAAAGGAGAAGCGAACAGCACGAACCGCACATCGAGTCAGTAGTAAAAACGCTGTGCGGGTCAGACAAATGTAGTGGCGCAACCAGGCAATAGTAACAGTCCGGTCGAACGCGAAACAATGGCAAGCCGTTTCATTGATTTGTTGTAGTTTAAATTACAATTTATAACTATGCGTGCAAAATTTGTTTTTATTTCAATGTTATTAGTCAACTATAAAATGTAATAATATCATTGATAACTTGATATTATTTAATATAGATATAAACTGGATTAAATAATAAAATAATAATTTCGAGAGGCTTTTATTAACACAAGTTTCACTTTTATCATTTCAATAATTCTGGTTCTCGGAAGAGGGAATATCGATATCTGGAATCAAAGTACCGAAAATTCTGGTTTTAACTAATACGCGCGCTTCGAAATGCAGATGTTAGAGGTCAAAGCGTCGAAGTCATTCGTGTGATATTGAAAACGTGCCTGGGGGTACAAATTCTTTGTTTTCGCCTGAAAACGGAAGATACTTCCAAGACGAAGTCACGAGACAAATCGCGTTTGAGGGATGCAAATGACAGCAAAATGAAGGGCTCGCTGTTCAGCCATGGCAACTTTAGACAAACTTACCACGGCAGACTCGTGCAGGCACGCGCGCGCGTGTCTGCGCGGATTTGCCCGCAGAACTTGCTGCTAGCGAATGCACCAATTCACCGTTAACTCTGGCCTTAGGGCTTCCGCGTTTGAAATCTCAGGCCGTGCAGCGGCGTACGGGCGTTCCGTAGCGGATGTGCATCTCCCACGATGCTTAAGACGTGAGCGCGCGCACCGATAAATATCCTGCCCCGAAGTGCGAACGAGTCGTTTCGCGGATTATTACCTGATCGTCATGCATCCTTGCGGATTGGAGTTGTAAATTGTACTCGACCCACCACTGCGCCGCGAGGTCAAACCGATCGGCGAATATTCCAGCAAAAGGTATCGGAAGCTCGACGAGCAACTCGATCTTACACGATATATCGTCTCGAGCTTCTCCTTTTCTAATTCTGCGCGTGGAGTAATTCTCTTCCGACTTGTTACGATAGTAAACCGGGAGGAATGGAGCTGTTTTCCGAATCGTTAATGTAAGACTGGTTTATAAAACTAAACGCGTTGTATTAATCATATTGGGCATGGATTTAAATATCGCTGCTGAAAGTTGATTTCTCTCGGCAGATCAGCGTGAGAAATCTGAGATTAATCAGAGCGTTCGCTGCAGCGATAATTTCTCCTGTGTGCGATAATTATTATGCGAAAATTAATGCAGGCGTAACACCTTGGCTTTTGGATATCGATCCGACATGTTTTTGGTCGCTTTTTAAGGATAGGGACTCTCGATACTCACTTTGCAACCCTCGCAGCTGGTAACGCCGTAATGATAGCCGCTCGCCTTATCGCCGCACACCTTGCAGGGTACGAAGCTCTTGGCGGGCGTCGAACTGTTGGAATCAGCTGCCGCGTAATGCTGCTCTGTAAGCAAACGAGAATAAAGAAAAAAATTAATGCGTTTTTCCTTGCCTAATGACGCTAATTAAGATGTGTAAATTGATTACGATAAATCGACTGTATGATAAGATAAACGGGATAGTAAAACTGTTTATAACTATGAGAGAGATGTACTTTGTGAGGCTATCTAATTTCACATGTTCCTTGGGTTTAACAAGGCGAGATAAGACGCAAAAGGAATTAAGTGAAGAAAGATTATTTCGCGTGATCGTCGGGCTTCCTCCCCTTCCCCCCCCGCGACTCTCCTATTTCCGAGAGACAAACGGGACATCCATCCAGCATTAGCAGCATCTTTCCTCCGTACGCTCAGCATCCATAATGCAACGAAGCTGATCGTCGTGGAAGGGAATAGGCCGCTTCGTTCGTTCGGACGGTTCAGGCTGGACGCGTAACGGGAAGCCGGCGTCACCGTTACGGAAAAGGAGCAGAAGAAGAAGAAGAAGCGGGCGCAGCGGCGGCAGCGGCACCCAACTAGACGGAGCAGAACAGGAACGGGAGAAGGAGAAGAATGAGAAGGAGGAAGAGATGGGGCAGGGAAGAAATGAAAAAGGAGCAGCAAAAAGAAGCGAAACAGGGCCGCCGGCGAAGGGAGAGAAGGGAAACTGTACATAGGAGATCATAGCTTGCGACGTGTGTACCGTTGGTCTCTCTCTCTCGCGAAACCTCCTGCCAGAAGACGTCGTTTTGCGCAGCTAAGGAGAAGAGGAGAAAATCTACGAACGTGTGTAAGGAGGAGAGGAGAAAAACGGCACGTTCAAGTGAAACAAGTAGAGAAGAGAGAGAGAGAGAGAGAGAGTAGAAGAGAAAGAAGCTGGACAATTCTTTCTGATTCGAGAGAACCTTGCCGTTTGCGCGCAATGTGATTTTATGATGACTGTAGAAACCGGCGTCAGAAGCGAACGGTACCGCTCGCTCGCAGGATGCAACCATCGCAGGGACAATCGAGAGCAACCCCGTTATTCGGTTCGTCGCGTGGCGGTGCTCCTCGCGCTTTTACCTTTTGAGAGCGACAACGACCGGCGAGCTGCTGGAATCGTCAAGATTGCTTCGCGGAATCGACCGTCTTTAACCACGTTCAATTGCTCTTTCGAAATTACCAACGAACTAAAAAATCGAGATGCACTACAATTACAACTAAGGTATCGTGCTAAGGCTGACTATTTCTATAATAAGTCGAAATAGCCGAATGCAAAAACACAACGAAAAGTTTTAATTGTTTACCATTTCCAATTTTAACTGAATGTGTACATAATATATGTGTCGGCTAAGGAGTTAATTCTGGAAATCCATAATATAATCCGTGATATAATCCATAGTTCTGGTATTATTAAATTTAACAAGACACAGAAAGATTAATAAAGTGTTTAGAATACAATTCGCTGGTTAAATTTTATACCACCTTCCCCTTCTCTCTTGGCAGATAATTTTAACGACATCAAAGTTAAACATTATACTGGAAAGGGAAAAGGATAAATCGGGAAAAGTAAACTCAGTTCAATTTTCCGATTAAACTTTCTACGTCATGTGGGTTAACTCTTCGCGAAGAGTATGAATTTTTTATTGATTTTAAAAAAGATTTGAAAACTAAACTGCTGGTGCAAGAAAGTATATTTTTTATTTCCTTTTTTTACCAAGTTAAATGAGCAATGACACTAATTAGTTTGTGCAAAAAAAATGTTGTCAAACAATTATAGCAAAAGTGAGGTATTTAATGTAGACCGATTGCGATCGACGATTGACGTTGCATCATAAAAGCATTGTTAAATAAATCATGAAATTTGTAATGAAGAATTTTTGAGAAGAGAGAATTACGCTTAATAATCGGATAATGACACGTCATCATCAGATATTGGTTATTCCGTACGCTCAGCATCGAGATGCCTCGAGTGTTAATTACGATCAATATGGGCGGTTTATTTTGGAAATAATAGTAATTCCACTCCCGTAAATCCTCATAAATAATTTTACCGTGTCACTTTGTATTCTCGTCTCATCAAAATTTATAATTACAATCACTTGCAAAATAAGTACAGTACTAATTAAATGTAACAAAAATTACGCGTTAAAATAATAATAATTTAATAACAGAGAACTTTATATGTACATTTAGTAAAAATAGATGGATGTAAGATAAAAAAATACCCACGTGTGTGCGCGAATATGCGTATGTGCATATGAATGATATTCTTACAATTAGTTGATCTGCAATTCTTCAAGAGAGCAAGGCGGAAGTTTATGGGTGCGCCGTAATTACATACATTGATAATCAGTTAACAGTTAAGCCAAAGTTCTTCAGTACTCGTTCGAAAGAATCATGCCGTTCATTAGAGACGTATGTTAAACGGTCACGCACGAATAAATCCAAATGCTATTTTCTTGCGTCGCGTTTACTCTCGCGGAACACCACTTTTCTTGCCCGACACAGGAGATAAGATGTAAAAATCACGTCCTATTTATTTTACACGAGTGATAAACTTGCACCTGTTTTCCTCCCCGATAAAAATATCCTTAACTGTGAGTTATGATCGTGGATCACCTTTTACGGATAGTTTCTATTTCAACGTAATCGCTGCTGCAATTTGTACAATTTAGATTCGCGATAACGTGACGCGCACGGTCTCTTTCGAAGCTACCAGATCTCTCCATGGCGCTATAATCCATCAGTCTGCTAATAAATCGATTACGCTACATCCACGCGGGGCTACTCGCCTTTGTTCAGAAATCAGCGGGGCGGTAAATGCACCGAAAGCGCTGCACGTTCGAATAAACGGCACGATGCGATGCTAACGATATTATCGTTAGCTCGACAATATCAAAACCGATATATAGCTCGTTTCGACAGTGTTTATTAGCGACCAATAAGGAATAATTAAATCTGGGCCAGTCATTTATTCACAAACAGTCTGATATTTCGATTTATATTTTTGTGTCGACAAAAAAATTACTCTTATGTAATCTAATTTTTAATTATTCTCAGCAATTTTTAATTATTCTTAATACATGAAGAAATTAGCGTTAATGTGGGATGGAAAAAAATTGAGCGAGAAATGTGCGCAGCATCTCATTGCTATGTGATAAGGTCACTTAGCTATCGCAATGTGAATTAATACCTCGGTGAGATAATGTTAAACGATTTATCTAACTTATTCGTGTAATTTTACCCTGTCCTAATGTTTACCGAAATTTAGCTGTTAGTCGAGAGCTCAGGCATGTCGAATGTCAATTTACGCCGCGGAAATGCGAAGCAGGTCTCCTTGTTATCGCGAGTGTGAATCTACGTCTACTTGTGAAACAGTCGATGGTGTACCCTATTGTCGGTGAGCACTGGCGCGTGTTCGACACGACAGTAGACACTCCGGAAGAAAGCAGGATAGGATCCCGCGCGGCTTTCCCGAGATATCGAGAAAAAAAAAGGAAAGAAGAGGAAACGCGCAAAAAATATTCGCCGTATTACGAATCTATTACGAGAACAATGTTGTAAGTAATTTCCTGCTCGCCTCTGAGAAGCGGGTGGGAAATTTATGAAAATATTTTATGTGAAAAAGCGGTTGTACAAGATGCTCGCAATTATCGTGCAATAATTTAAGAGTGAATTCTCAAGATTATTGAAGCGAAAATTTCCTAAAATATTCGAGGTTACAATGGGATTCTCGAGTAATGAGCAAATCATACAAAAATGTACAATAAGATCATTTTCACGGTTTAGATAATAATTTTCTCGGGATGTCTTTTATAAATATGAAATATTTTGCGTTTGTATGTGCATGAAATAGTAAACGGCAAATATCATTTGAACAAGTTGTAACATTGTAATAGCATTCGAGATATATTAGATAAAATTGAAAATAATATCTCCATTAAACGAAATTTCCGCTCGAACGCAATTAATCGTCATCTTGGCAGTCGTTGAGTTCATTAATCTGAAATGCAAAATCTGCGATAACTCACTTTTCGAAATTAATTTAAAGCGTGTGGAACAGAATATTCGACGTGTTTATCAATACGTGCTTCCCATTAAATATTTCTGGAAAATTGCCTAATGTACTTACGTGCAACGCGCTATTATACGCTCACTTTGTTATCATTCGTGCGAATAGACACTCGCGCGGGCAGGCAGTAGTACAAGCTGTGTATTATCATTTTGAAACGCGGCAGGCGGGTATTAAGATACGTCAAAAGCGATTGTTGAACCTATCAACTATCTGTTCAATTACGCGATTACTATCCCTCGTGGTTTGTTTCCCCAGTGCGTTAAATAATTCGCGACCGCAAATTCGCTGTCACGCGGCGCTCGCTTTTCATGACGCCTGTAGTTATGTATAATAGTTAACTTATTTCTCTTTATTTAGCGATATTTGAGCAGGTAGTAATTTATCGAACACCGATATAAACAGTAAATCCAAGGTCTTCAGCTAGTTCGACAGAATCGCTTATTAGAGATGTATGTAATAGTAAAATATCTCTGTTTTACTCTACAAACAGCAACCGACACTTGGCCTTGAAATATTTAATATGATAAATTAAACGTACGTTGAATATTTTCTTTCATTAATTTTTAAGTACTTATTAAAAAGCGATTAATGTGTATCACACAGCTTTTTACATAACTCATTCAACGATTCGTGTATTATTTCGGTTCTCTCGTCATATTTTTATATACACAATATATATATGTTATGATAAATATAATTGGCACGATCTCAGATGATAGAAGTAAATTAATTACGCGGACTGCCGATTATTAAATGTTCACGAGGGATGATCGCGTTTTGAAAGGCAATGCGACAGTACATGGAGCTATTCATCCCCTGCCGAGTTTCGGAGCACAAATGATAACGCGGCGATTTTATAAACAATAGGATGCTACAAAGAGCGACGTGGCCTTTAACCGACACTTGTTTTGTCTCGAAATATTTAATACGATAAATTAAACGTACGTTAAATATTCTCTTTCATGAATTTTAAAGTATTTATTAAAAAGTGATCGATGTATCGCACGGCTTTTTACACTCATTTGGTAATTCGCGTATCATTTCTCTTCTCTCGTCATTAAATAAATTATTTTTAAATCGATGAAAATTCATACAATACATGATATACAATACGAGATATATTCGCCGCGTTAAAGAAACGATTAATTGCCCGTAAATATCATACAACAATAATTTATACTAATTTAAATTTATTATTTTGTTTGGATTTTTCTGCTTCAGATATATAAATTACGTGGAATCTGTTACAATAAATATTCGTTAGCTCGATTTCTCAAATCATAGAAAGAAATTAATTACGATTGGCGATTACTGAATGTTCGTGTATCGAAAAGCAATACGACGGTACACGGTATGACTGTGCTCGTGCCGCTGGCTATCAACTCGGGTCTCGCCGCGAGAATGATAACAAAGCGAACGCGTAAAGAGAGTTATTTCGCCCGTGCGACCGTATCGACGTCACAAAATATTTAACGTGTTTCAAACTCAGTTGTGGATATTAATTAATTGCGCGTTTATAAAATCACGAATATTTATAAAGTCATTGCCTTATCATTTGTGTTCCAGAACTCGAACACGTGAACTGCACCGTGTATTGTTGCACTGTCTTTCGAAACGCGAAATCATCTCCCGTAAACATTCAGTAATCGGCAGCCAGCGTAATTAATTTATTCCCGAGAGAAATGAAAGATCGAGTCAATGAATATTTATCGTAACATTTCACATAATTTATATATCTAAAGTAGAGAAATCCAAACGAGATAGTAAATGTGGATAAGTTATTGTTACGTGATACTTACGGACAAGTGATCATTTCTTTAACGTGACGAACATATCTCGTATATCGTATACACGTATTTATCGTTGATTTAAAAATAATTTATTTAATGACGAGAGAAGCGAATCGCCGAGTGAGTCGGATAAAAAGCCGTGTGATATATCGATCGCTTTTTAGTAAAAGTAAAAGTAAAAGTAAAGCTTAGAATTTACAAAAAAAAATTTCAATATAGGTACATTTAATTTATCGTATTAAATTTTTCAATGCAAAACAAGTGTCGGTTGAAGGCTACGTCGCTTTTTGTAGCGCGCTATTGTTTGCAAGGTCGTCGGATCATCATCGTCATTTGTGCTTCGAAGCTCGAGACGGTAGGACTTAATTGAGCCGCCGTGTATCGTCGCGTTACCTCTCGCGATCATGACGAATATTAAAGACTAACGCGATAATCTTTTACGAATAACGATTATCAATAAGTAACTGTCACAATTAATTCACGATTCATTAGCGTGTCGAGTTTATCGAGATAGATATATTACGTAAATTATTTATGCGACGCAAGAGAGGCGATAGAGAGTAAACGATTAAAGAGGATACAATTAGAAATTATTGCGATAATTACGGATAAAAATGATCTCTAACGCATGCGGCTTAGATAGAATTTATTTATCATTTTCAAATCGAGTAAATGTAGTAATATTTTATATAAGATCGCCACGGTTTTCGACTGCGTCAAAATCAATAAAAAGCCAACGTATCAGAAATTGGATTATAGGTTTTTGAACAGTTTTAATTGACTGCTAACTTGATTTTAGTAATCACGTCGCGTCGCACGATTTTATCAGGATAAAATTGTCGGCGATTATTTCCAAATTTTTTCGTCATTAACGGATGTCACAATTACATAACGAATTGACTCCGAATCAAGCAATCCGTTATGGCATTTTTACTAAATATAGTTATAATTAATTTCATTATTTTATCAAATGTTATTAAATTATTTTAAATTTTATCAAATTGATTTTAATTAAATCGTCAATCGCACAGCACGGATTCGACGTTTGCATATTAGCGATTCGTTTAAAACTCTCCGCCGTTTTAGACTCGTTCGTTGCACTAGCTTCTCTCGTGCCATTCTTTCCTCGCGATGTGAGGTGCACGTTACTCGATCGAAGTCGGGAGTGTCGTACAAAATGTCGTGCGATTATCGTATTTTGATGATCAGAGTGCACGCAATAGGAATGAAGCATGTTTTCACGAGTGTTGTGTTGCGCGAGTGCAATCGAGGAATCTGAAAGAAGGAAAAGGCCTGGGTGGCATCGGACGACGGCGGAGCAACCTTGAAGTAAGTATAATTTGTGACCACTTATCATTCGCGACATTAAAAGTTCATTCTCATTTAGTTGAATGATTTATACAAAAAGTAGAAAATTCTTTTGTCTATGAAATATCGAAAATGTATATTTTAAAAGATATCTTTTATAATTTGTTTCAATGATAATTATCGTCTTAAATATTTTTAATTTATTTGCAAGATACGAATGCGATTCGCACAATATAGATAATTACTTTTTGAGATGTGTAACTATAAAAAATTTAGTATTTTTCTGCTATTTGCGAAATTAAACGCGTTTACAATATATGTAACGAATAATATCACTTTTTGAGATATTGATTATACTCCGCACTGATGTAATGTGGAATATATTCATATTTTACAGTTCAGCGTAACTCGCAACATGGTTTACAACTCCGCTGCCGCGTATCGGTGAGTCGCAAATGATTTCAATTTGAGGTAATGGATCTATGAAAGTTGTATCAAACATGCATAAAATATACGTAAATGTACACGTTACAAGCTATCAGTAGATCATAAGAATAACAATATACTAATCATATCTTTTATAGATTTATTATTTTAAAATGGATGCAACGGAATAGATATTAGTGATTATTTAATCCTTTAATGCACATAATCACACAACATATTCAATTTATTGTACATATGAAAATATATATATGCACACTTAATAAAAACAAATTCATAAAATGAAACCTATTGTATTATTTATTGGTATATTCTGATATTTTATGTCAGAATGCTAATATCATACCACTTGAAATTTATGAAATAAATTCACAAACGAGAAAAAAACGATAGGATATATTTCATATGTAGAGCAAGCTCGATGAAAAGTGATAAATAAAAAGTAATGATTTTGGATAAAGAATCCATCCCCGAAATGTAAAAACATTCCTTACACATTTTCCAAGCACTTTGAGTGCTAAGATTTCATTATCACGCTTTTAATTGTGTGACGTTAATAACGCAAGGATAACACTTCCGAATTATTCTCTATTAAAATAATTTTTGGCAATCTGCTCGGATTGCGCATCACGTAATTAGATACCATAACGAAGTAGTAATTAATTTATCAATTATTAATCAATAACGAAACGCAACTCGCTGCTCAAATTACAATCTAATTGATCGAATTTCCCAACAGTCAGTTTTTCCAATCGGGTTATCTTAGCGTTTCGTTACTTTCCATATTTTTAGGAGAATAATCGTTTTCTCGGGGAACCGATTATAGAATGTTTTTCCAATCGTGATTCTCTCACATTGTCTCCTATTAACATCTCTCTTATTAACGTCTTTCTCGAGATGTGTTTATCGTCGTCGGGATCTTTCGAAAATCGACATTATTCTCAGGACGTACGAGTTCTAAGAATACCAAGTATCGCCGTCCACACCTCTCGAGAGGGAGTAGACAGACGATATGGCGTAATTCTCTCGGGCAAACTGGCAGCCGCGTATTCGCGACTGCACGGCCTCGACCTAGGCTGCAGTTTCACGGCGCCCCTTGTTTACAAGGAAGCGCCGCGCGTCGCATACATCTACGCCTGGGTCACAGCATTCGTATTCCAGTCCACGTCCTATGCGTCCGTCCGCGCCATCGCATCGTGTCGAAGTGCAGTGTGCGAGTGTGCTTCTAGTGCCGATACGTGATGGCATCCCGACGCGGCGCACTGTGCCAGGGCGAGGCTTACCCTCCTCAGTAAGACAATAGCTTTTACCGGACAGAGGTGTGAGTTGACGCCAAATGCAACAGTGTTTTATAATTCGTGAAAAAATAATTTAGGGATAAGCCGAAGCCGCTTTCGCGTAGCGAAGCTCTTTTCATCGGCACTATCGAATGGAGTGATGAAGTTTCGATGAAAGGGCTCAGCTGTTCTCGCTTTCTTTCGTAAATGAATAAACGTCTATCCTTTTCACTTTTAACATTACGGATGATTATATAAACAAAGGAATAAAAGGGGAAAGTAAATTAATAAATTTACAGATCGCAAGAAAAATCACCGAAAATCTCTTCGGTATAAACTTGAATAATTTTTGCAAAAAATTATCAGAGGCCAAAGTCGTTTCGACTGCTTTCGTAATTAAAAAGATATGGATCTTCTCAAGACCTCGAGACTTTATATTTTAAAAGATTTATTACTTAATAGTCAATTATCAGCATCGTAAAAAAAAAAAAAATACTGAACATTGTAGGAAACGAGTCTTTGTCAGAATTGAATAGTCCTGCATCGGGCGGCTCGCATGGTTTAACGATCGCTTGATTCAATCGCTGCGGGATATACGCGTCTCATTTTCGCGGAATTCATATATTCCAACCGGAACGCTCCGACGTGGTTACATCGCGCCGAGGCGCTCGCCGATATTATCGCGCGACTACGCGAGTCATCTCCGTGAACTTGAATCTCATTTTTATTGTTCTCGCGGGACCTTACGTCGCGGCGCGCAATTGAGGCCGGGATCTCGTATCGCGTAATAAACGCTATTACGCGTGAGATAATATTAACGATCGCGCAATATGCCGGAAATACTGCCTGGCACGACTGGCGCGTGTACCGTTACGCGCCGGGATTAGCGCGAGCGGGGTACCGCTTGCGTTCGGCTCTCTCGTAATTAGCCGGCAGCCGGTTGTCGGATTCAACGATCGTGACTCGATGCATTTGGGTATGACTTACCGCATACGGCCTAATCGAAATATTGCTCATTACACTCGAGGCCAAGTTGCGGCTAATCAGGTACGATTATGTCAGAATTTGTAACTTATGCAGAGCGTGTCGCTTAACTCGCGAATATCTTTACTGCTATTAATAAAAAATGTAATAACATGTTTCGGGGACGAGGCTATCTGATTGAAAAAGTATATGCAATATGATCTATTTATTAGATTATACTTAACTACTATATTTAATTTTATTTATTATAATACATTTTTTTTTAAATCAAATGTTACGATCTGAGAATATTACGATTAGTCCCTTTCGCGTATCCGCTGCACGACATATGAAATATCTCTGTTTCGATGCGACTTTTAACAGCTTAATTCTGCTGCAAAATCTATCCTTCTATCTTGCAGGATTGAGCTGGAAAGCGAGACCCTTGTTAAGGAAACATTCTTATAAATCCCGGCGTAAGATTCCTGGCGTCGCAACATCGCAATGTCGTGACGTGGCTTTCGAATCCCAGCGGATCGATAAGCTTGCCACTTCGATAAGGAATCGCGATCGTTAAAGGACGAGCCCCGTAATCCCCCGTATCCTGGGAACACACAAAGCGCCGCAATATCGGCGATCGTGTACACGCGCCTTCGCGCGCCCGAAACGGATAATTTACGGTCGCGTTTACGTGTTCGCGCCCGCTCGCTTTCCCAATGCACTTTCTACGGCCGATCTCGCGCGAGAGAAGCCTGACATCCCGTTTTATCTCTCTCTCTTTCTCTCTCTCCTTCTCTCTTTCTCTCTGTCGTATGCTCTTTCTCTCACTCCCCGTCTTTCTCCTACCGTCAGCTTCTCTCTTCGTCCAATGCCTATCCGCGCTCGTTATGCAATTCCAAAGATATACGGTCGCTTCGGGAATGTCTGCAGCCGAGCTCGGAACCATTTCCCGGGTGGTCTATGTACAGAATTTCACGCGCGAAGTATCTCATGTGCGATACAAATGAATCTATATTCAGCTTAAGAAGCCGAAAATCTTGCTTGATTTTTGCTTGAATATATTATTTCAATTATGCGTCTCAATGAATAATCACTGCCTGTATTTTCAAATCACGGTTTTATAAGTTTTAAACTTTGATTTTTACATAAACACACACACACACATAAATTTTGCAAATCCGTTAAAATTTCGTTCTTTCTTCTAGTTTTATGCAAGATAAAAATATAGAATTTTTACAGAGAGTTTTCAGTTTTTTTTTTAATAATCTAGAAATAACCTAAATAACTCTATTGACAAACAACGAGAATATTGAATTGAAAAATAAAATTTAAAAAAAATACTGAAATGACAGAAAGCTCCGAGTGCTAATAAATAAATAAAAAAGATTTTTGTCGAATCATGAATAAATAAATCTGGGACATACAAACCAATATTTAATTTTGCAAATATACGTCTTTTTTAATACACTTTTATATATTTATAGAACCAGCGAGGAGTTAAAAGCCAAAACCAATAAAAAAATCACTAAGCACTTACTCAAGCAGCTCTTTCTGCTGAATGCAACTCATCGCAAAAATTACAAACGGCTTTGCACATATAGTATACACATAATAGTATAACTAGGAAGTCTGGGCGATTCTCAGGGCGTATCTGGCGAAAGATTAAGACCCGATGGAAACAAGGGAGGGGGCGGCGAGAGAAGGCGTTATTGATCAGGAAGATGCCTTACGGATTTTCGCGATTAGCGTGGGAGAGAATTATAGGGCATCGAGCACAGGTGTTGTGCAACCGAACGCGGAAACGCGACGCCGATAAAGCCGCGTTATAAGCGAGGAGAGAGACCCGGTGAGGGTCCGGCGTCGCCAGACTCTCACTCAGAAAATTCTCTCTTTCTCTCTCTCTCTCTCTCTCGTCCTCTCCATCCGCCGCAGCTCCCTCGCACTCGGCGCGTTTCTCTCTCCGGCATGTTACAGAAATACACCGGGAAAATTATGTCACTAATGCGCTTGAATATATCTCTAGGAAACGGCGCTTTCGTTGCACCGACGGAGACTGGAGGCTCTCGGTGTAACATTCGCTTGTTTTCAACGCTTTAATTTTGCCTTGTTTCTAATCACCGCACAATCGTATGAAAATCATATCCGTGGAAATTACGGCGTGACATGATTAGGGGAATTTGAATTTTCATTTCAATTTGCACGATCTGTGTATGAAATACGAATGCAAATTAAATAGCAGGTAAAGTCGCGGGGCTCACATATGCGAACCGTAACTCTTAAAGAAATATGGGTGTCATTTATATGTGTACAACGTAGCAGTCAATGTGTTAACACGCTCGCTATCACCGCACTGAAAAGGAAACGGACGTGGAGAGAAATTACTACTCCTTACATAATCACCTTTGGCATTTCAAATTTTTTTTCCTTTAACCGTCAAGTTTCACTAGAAAATAATTAATTGTTTATGCTGAAAATATTTATCTTACCGAATAAATTATAGACTTAAACTAGACGTATTATCGAATATAATAAAATATATTTGTCTTACAGATAATTATGAATAATTATTTGTCTGTTTTGCGTCATACGGTGTGTCTATTGACGCGTTTATCTCAGTTCTGCTTTTCCCTGCTGCAGTACTTCGACTTCTGTAATTGTTATGCGTACCGTATCGAGTGTACAATCCCGGATTTCATAATTATTTCCGCAGAAGATAGAAAGAACCATGTTTCTCGTTAAAAGCACGGTGCGTTTGCACGCGAAAAATATGATGAAGAGCTGAAATAAAATGATTCTCTATCTTTTGTTAAATTCAAATTTTATTAGAAGCCATTTGTGAAATTAAATGAAGAAATGTGGTATTATTATCCATTTATATTTTTGAAGTTTAATTTATTTTAAATCAATGCTTTTATACATTTTCAATTTTGATTACGTATTATAAAATTATTATTAAATTACAGCTATACAGTTACTATTTAATTTTTCTGTGAAAATATTTTATTTTAAGTGAGTCATTGAAATGTTCGTAGATAAAGAAAAAGATAGTATTTTAAAAATGTAGAAAATTTGAAAAATATTCAACAATCCTTTATAATGAAAATGGATAATTAAGTTATAATGAATCGAGCTCATTCCGGCACGTAATCAATGCTTTTCCGTTTTCACGATGAATACGTGAGAAATGCCGATCGCAAATAGCATCAGATTCCTGCTATGGGAATTATTACAAAAAGCACATAACACTTTCTCGTTCATTTTTTAATCTTAATTAATTTTTAATTAATTTTATTTAATTAAGTTAAATTAATGGCTTAATTGTCAGTCTATCGTTTAAACGGTTTACGTCGGCAAATCGCTTCCGAAAAATTATTAATTTCAAAATTTTCAAAGATCACAACAGTGTCAGCGCCAAGAATTTGTTCATAAGGAATGTCCTCGAGTTCGACGATGTCACATATGCGAGAACAGACTAGCGACCGTGTCAAGACTTTATTAGTACCGGTTAATTTCATTCATTTCGAAATATACTAGAAAATGCGAAAATGTAGGAGCCTTGACAAATTAAGTTTCAGCAGCGACGAAGCTTCATTTAATTTCAAGTGGATTTTACTTCGAGAGAATTCACAAAAGCAAAGCTTCTGCAGAGAAAAAGAATTTTGTTGTCGTTGCAAAGCTGTCCTCGGTATTTCGCATATTCCACGTGAAAGCGGCCGAGCTTCGCTACCATAACCGAATTTTCGATATTACAACCAAATGCATTTTGTTAAACTTACTTCTTTGAATGTCTTTTGAGTAGAATAGAACAATTCTTCTTGAATATATCCATTTTGTTCTTGCATGAAATCGTTACTTATTTCGAGATAAATTTCGAAATAAAAGGTTTTTTTCCATATGGTTTAAGAAATATTTAATTAAATAGCAAATAACTGAAAAATTCGTTGAAAAAAAGTTTTAATCTCATCGAGGAATCCGAGTTTAAAATATGAATTGGTTGCACTGGGACATGCCACGCGCGTGTTTATGTTTTGTGTCCGGGTATAAAATATACACTGGAAAAGTTTAAATGCTAATTTAATCGTCTTTCTCGCAGCAAGCATTTACACAATTAATTATGATCTTTTAAAGTAACTTTTTTTTTAATAAGTCAAAGCGGAGCTTCAGTGCCAAGTTTAACCTGGAGTTCTATGGAAACGTCAGCATATTCATATTGCGTAATGAACATTAATTACGTTTGAGAAAGTTCCCTTTCGACCCGCTATTGGAAGTAACAGCGAAAGTTTTAGCAACCAGTATTCCGGCGACTTTTAAAAATTAACATCGCTTTTTTCGCCGAAAGAACGCTGTATTCAGCGCAAATACAATGTACAGACAACACACAGATACGGGACTGCGGCATTCCTGCTTTTCCGCTCGTCGTAAACGTTAGCTGCAGCTGTATAATTTCGCGTTTTAATACGCGAGAATCGCGTTAATGTAAACATGCGAGATGAGAATCGAGTGAATACATTTGGAGTTAAATGCGCGCCGGAGAATATCAGCTTATGCGTTTGTATTACCGATGCAAATGGGATTGGGCTCGAATTAACGGAGACATCTTATGCGTATGCGTATTGACGTTCCATTCTTGCCCGACACGCATACAGTATTCGGACATAAAAAAAAATGATTAACAGGCAAATATAAAAACAGTCTTTCCATTCCCCGTTTCGGAATTATTGATAAAAATGTTTTAAAATGAATCTGGGATCAGGTGACAGACCGTAATACATCTGTATCAATCAGCTGTGTAATTTCATTAATATCTTTCGCGCTTGTTCGCTTATTATTAGTTTCACGGAGCATAAGAGATTTCATACGCCTTTTTATATATCGTGGGATACATAAAATAATACTTTATTCTCGCGCGCGCGCGCGTGTTTCCCTCTCAAATCGGATTACAGTAAGTAACAGGGATGAAAAAAGAACCGCACCGAATAATCCAGATTAAATGCAGAATTAGTGAGTACGTCCGTGCGCGCGTTTTAACGTAGTCGGACGAGTTGCATGGACGTCGGATTATCGATTTTATCGCATGCTGCAACTCGGCGGTGCGCCGCGCCGTGCTGTTGCGATTTTATTTCTGTGCGCGATTTCGACGCTTTCACCGGGGGTTACGATATAATATAACATATATATACGCGGAGATACGTGCACGTATATCCCACAGAAGCACACACGATTATTGTATTATATAATATTACTTGATAAGACGTGTACCGTGCGTAAGTTGCTTGTTGCAAATTTATATTCGGGACGCGTTGATATCTAAAATAAACCAACTAAATTTTTGTTTAAATAAAAGACTTATTTTTTTCCAAAGCAAGCACTACGCCTACGTAGCGCCTACCCGTCGTATATTTCTTCAAACACTTGAAGAGGGAACAGTGAATGACTATAATTAATATATAATTAGCAACTTATATATTTCCAAATAATATAAATTATTTATATTTATTTTATTAGATTTATTTATAAAGGCTGGATATATTTTTATTAGGCTAGAGAAAAATTAAAATAAATGCGAACCATTTATCTCTTGATGGAAATTAAAATTCAAATCACGAGAGATTCAAGAGAAGCGAAAAATCGACCGGGAAGAAGAGAGAAGCTATCCTTGCCTTCAGCGCGGAAGTATTCTGTATTCACAGAATATCGACACTTAGCTAATGCCGAATGTCAGGTATCGATGCCAAAAGCACTCGGCCAGAAGGAGAGTATCGAAATTTCGCATCTCACAAGCCAGGACTCTTCTTCTCGCGAGCACTCGAGCGCGCATATATTCGACACTCCGGTCTCGTACGAAGTCAATTACTGGTTACTCGGTTACCAGCCAGCGTGTGTCGCATGCAGGTGTGTATGTAAGCATGTACGTAGTAGAAATGCCTTCGCGTATTTATATGTGTATGCATTGACGCGAGCGCGCGCGTGTGTGTATGTATGCACACTCACACACGCGTTCGGCCAGTCCCGTATCGTAATTCGCAATTTGCTCGAGCATTCACCTTCGAATTCCCGTTATTCACGTTCCGTATCGTCGTCGTATGCTTGGGAACCACTCGATGAAGAAATGATTGTTTTAGCCGAGAGACTATTGTGAAAAGTAATGTCAACTGCACTATTATCGCGTACGAAAGCCTTCGGTCAGGACAAAAGTTTAGATGAAGAATACATTTGATATTATTTTAACTTTCAATTTAATAATAATTTTAATATCTTTATAAATTGATCGAATAAGTTACAAATTGGATGTAACTGGATGGATTCTATAAATATTTTCGGATTTATCTACTTTTAAATTTAAAAATCACCGACAGTTTCTTGTACAAATTTAACATTTCAATTTTCTGAGATCTTCCATCTTTAGATATCGAAAAATATAAATATATTGTAGATTTTAGATGGATTCTAACACAGGTTTTATATGTAACCCATAATAACAATCCCAAATATCTTTTAGTTGTAAAAAGAAATTTACAGTATACGCGAAATTTTGAATATACAGCCTATTGCTTTCCTATCCCATCGTATCCTTATGCTTCTTTCCTCTTCTACTATTACTAATTCCACCATCAAGGGTATGTGTTTTGAGTCCATTCCTTCCATCTTAAATTCTTGCGAAATTTCGAATATATAATATTGAAGAAGTCAGTCTTTACAAAAAATCCTCAATTAAATTGTTTTGCGATAGGTTTCATCGAAGTTGATCATCCGATATAAATTGTTATGCGTGGAATATAGTATCCAACGAGGTTTTAGTTTTTTTTTTTAAAGAGGATTGCGAAAAGCACTTTCGAAAAAAAGTGTTTCAAACTCATTGTCGATTTTTAACACGGTGAAGCTTCAAAGGATCGTTAGGTATCAATTAACGAGGAAAAATATCGTCACTACGCTCTCACCGATGTCCACCGATGAATCACCCCTAAACGATAGACCATCGCTGCAGCCGTAGCTGCTGACGTAACCGCGACTTTTTGCACTAGTTCTGTGCGTCACGCATGATTATTGCCGGGTTGATGAGAATTAATTCTTACCGATGCGGCGCTTTGTTGAATCGACGTTTGATTGACGCACCGATATTTATCGCCGTCCACTTTACAATTAAACGCCGTCTTTAAAACACACGGCAGTTTAATGCAAACCGACGGCGCCGTCGCGTTTTCTATTCTTAGCTCGCGGTTATTACCGAATTCTCAACGCCGATATTATTGAAGTGGCAGGCGAAAGAATTTTAGAAATCGCAACTGACGCACTTTCGATGAATCGAACGTTTGCACGTCGAGACAGAGAAACTTGTCTGTGGAAGAAGATGGCGTAATATATCATTAGTAACATATGTGCTGTTAGTAAAGTTAGTAATAATTATTATATTTCTATTTTTTCCTATTGTATCTGCCGTTAGAAAAATGAGCGGGAAGAGCGCATTGAAATGAGTGCGCCAGCAGAATCACGGAGATTTCCTCCGAAATCTCCATCGCGCTAACATCATTCGCATTACATAAGGAAAGTTTTGATTCGCCTCCCAGAACGCCCGGGGAGTTACTTTATACGAGGAAATCGATCGCGATTACGCGGCACGAAGAGAGACTTTCTACTCGTATCGCCGCGCGCCGCGATTGTAAAGTTCAGCGCCGTTTCACGATTCGTAATTGCTGCACGTGTTATCGAATCCACGTTACGTCTCCACATTACAATCAGCTCCTTCGAAAACTATCGTAAAATATTGATCCCGTCGGACGAAAGTACGCGCCGCATCGAAATGCAGTAAATCATTTGCGAGAAACGGAATGTTGCAAAAGGAATGTAGGATATCGCAGCATCTCGCAACTGACATGTCTTCCATGTAACTATGATTATTGCACGAGTTACGCGAGTAGCGAAAAAATTTGCGAATTCCGTGTATATTTATTCAGCTTCTATTTCTTTCTCAACGCGAAGATTTGTGAAAACGAAGATTTTATACGTAATCGGGTTATCAGGACGAGCAGAAATATTGATCGTGATTTGACAGATAAGGAGATTTCATTTAAGTGTTTCCACTGTTTTGCGTTGAAAACACGTTGCGTGATCGCGTTTCCGGCGAATGAAAAATATTCTTTCTATTCCTACGAGAAAGTTAGCCCGATCGATTCCTCTAGTCCTTTGTGTACGCGGATCGATGTTGCGCTCTTAGGCGTTTTCTTTCTCCGTCGTTCATGGCTGGTTATCTTCTCTCTTTCTGCCCGGTGCATTGATCCCGCGAGAGATCGTAGTCGTGTAATTAACTTGTTATATCTATCTCGCGACCCGACATTACGTAACGCTTCGTCCCTTGCTCCCGTCTTTTATTCCCTTTTTCCCCCCTCTTGCCTCTCAGTTCCTTTTCCGTCGTTTCTACTTCTTTTCGTGCGGCATACTCGCCGGATTCGCCAGACGCTTCGAATCGACCGCGAACTTTCTCGGTGCTCGACTACCACGAGCGTTTTACCGGATAGGGATTTTCCTTGTAAGAAAACAAACATTGTATCTAAACTAGCCGTATTTCGCTTTCCATCAACAATATCGGCTTCAAATTTATCGGAGAATACGATGATAAATGATGAATAATTATGCTAAATAAGAAATCAGTCATTGATTCCCGTTTGGCATAAATCAAATAATACCAAAAATACCAAATGGTGGTTAATAAATACATTTTTTCATAGCACATATATTGATAACAAGAATAATTATTATCTCTCTTTCTCTCATATGTATCTCTTTCTTTTTCTCCTCGTTCTCCACTTACGCCATACTTATAAATGTCCCGCTCACTCTCTCTCTTGTATGTATATATCTCATAGAATTGAAACTTGAAAAGTAATTTTATCCACTAAGTAAATAAAACACTTGCTACTTGTTTGACGACTGTGTGTGCGCCTCTACGCGTGTTCTAAATGTTTATTTGTACGGCAAGAGGGTATTGAAAAGGGACATAGGAACCAATTCGTGACGCGGGCTGCTCCTACCCCAATAGAACAGTACGTGAAATCCACGTTATTGTCACGTAAGATCCACATGCAAATGTGGATTTCATCTGACAATAACGTGGATTTCACGTACTGTTCTATTGGGGTACCGCGAGCAAACAAGCAAGATCCGAGGTTCTCGATTTCCGGGTTCGATTCCCGCGCCACAGCATCGGATATCTATTTTAAATGCCGCGATTTCATTCCCGGCGAAAAGATAGCTCGGATTACCACTAAGTAAATGTCAAAATGGCAAAGCGTAGAATCGATGACAAAGAAAGCGACGACTCTTGAATGAAAATAAGGCGAGTGGTTTATTTCAAAAGCATTATAAATATCAAGGGATTTTCAAGAAATGAGGAGACTTCCAACGTTTACACCTTACGTATAATTTCAATATTCAACAAATCTTGAATATAAAAGTTAATTCCAGTTTCAGAAGTATTATATTTGAAAAAAGCAATAAGTGTATCGATACTTTTGGAAAATATCGCCGTAAAGTAAAAATAGTCTCTAAATGTTGAAATAATCTTTGTCAATTCAACGAAAAGTACGAAAGGGCCGCGTTTAACTTCGTGCATAATCGCTTTACGATGAGGTATTGTGTTCGCCGGAGAAATTAGGCTAAACGACGAACTGAGCGTCTAACGCCCGAAGAGTAAAAGGCTTTTGTCGTGCACACGTGAGACAAGAGGTGAGAGAAGAGGGCATGACCGACGACGAGAGTCCCTCCTGCACGCTCGTCGAGCCGGTATTCAAAGAGCCCTTTTGCCCGAGGAAATACCGCGACGCAAAGTGCCGCATGTTTACAAGAGTCCGCGCGCCATTAAGAGAGGATCTCGACTGGGAGAGGAAAGGAGAAAAACTTGGGAATTATCACGCGTTACCTCGTTGTTGCTCCCTCGCCCTTTGATTTTCGCGAAAAAGCCCTCATGTCACTCTATTTTACTCGTCGCTTCACTAGCCGCATAATTAATTAATTTACGGCAGAGGGAAGAACATTGTGTCAAATGAGCAGCTTCGGAAAAAAAAGAGATTGTATATTTAACAAAGTAAATTTTAAGAACTCGGTGCAGAACGAACCGGCCTTCTTATGTAATCGAACCGTAAAAGAGAAACAATTTCTCACCGAAACATTGCACGCTAATTATCAGTGTGCGATGATTATTATCGTACGATGATTATCGCGGCGCCTGTGCATTATAGTGACGTTTATAACGTCAATTATCGTGATTTTAGCGCGTGACGCGGAGCCGCGAATTCCCGAATAAGCTCCGGAATAAGCGGATCTCAGGAGCGCAAGATCGGATCTATGGGAAAGAGACGATCGGCGCGTCGCAGGTCGACTCGTGCTACGTTGGTCGTGGCCGACCTGGTCTTTGTCCGAAGTCGCGAGAGGATAAGCGGAGAGGAGAATATCGCGATAGCGTGCAAAATGCCGAGCGCGCGGCGAGTAACCGCGGTGCCTCGCTCGCGCACGTTACCGCACACGTGCAACGCGAACGTCCGCGCGGCGTGCAACCGCGGTTTGCACAGATCCCGTCTAACCTCTGCCATTTCCCATAGTCATGCCACACCCAGGCGCTCTCGCTCGTCGGCCGGTGATTAACATTAGCGGCGTTATGCGCCGCGTTTCGCCGCGGAGGGGCACGCCGCGAACAAAGAGCAGATGCTTACGCTGCACGTGCATCTCGACGCGCGGTGCCTCCGCAGCCTCCCCCGGCCGCGGTGATTGGCTTTATTCCCGACATGTGTACGCGTGTACGCGACGTGTGCACGTGGAATTGGGCGAAATTTAATTAAATTAACAATTATCGCGAGGGATTACGTACCGAGGTACTAATTGTATCAGCGATTAAGCCTTTGTAGAGGCCACCAAAATGTTGCAAGCTACACGCGCGCGTGATGATAATTAGCAACCTGTACAGTTTGACATTTTTCATTAAATTCGCCAAGTAACGAATACCGAATGTTATGATAAACTACGCTGATTAACATCAAAATGAGGATACGTTATCTAATATTGACTTGTTTGTTGAAATTAATTCGGAGCAGAGAGTTAATGTTTATATTTGTGGAATAATCGATAGTTGTAATTAATTAACGATTGTAATAATCGACGGACATGTAAATAACAAAAGGACCATAATTAAATTATCAATAATTAATTACGCAAATAATTATACTTTAGATTGCAAATAATTATACTTTAGATTGCATAATTTCTTACGAGCTATTAGAAAGCGATTTATCTCTTTCACAAAAATATTTTATTCGGACGCAACAGAATTATAACAGATTTGCTAAGCATCTTTTACACTTTCTTTATGGAAAATACTTTCTTTATGGAAATTTTTATATATAAATTAAGACTATGTTGTGATAGCTTTTTATACAAAGCTAGAATCGGCTGAGATTCTTTTAGAAACGACGGACCTGCTGAAAGGAGAGAAACCGTCGCGTCTGTCATTTTATCTCATTCATATTTACCACGGAATTTCATATATCTCGCGTTTAGGAATGGCAAATTAAGTCTGACAGAGATTAATCTTAGCGCATTGCCGGACGTTGCGACGCGCGGACAGAGGATTAAAGCGAGATTCGCCGCGTACCTGTGCGCGCCGGGTGAAATTGCGCTTAATTCTCAGATCGAATCGGATACACGAAGGACGCGGTGAAAGCAGGCAGAATGCCTCCTCATCGGGGGAAGGCGTCGTGAGACGTGCTCTGAAATAACCGTCTAATAATGCAATGCGGAACAAGTTATTCTGGTAGCCGAGGCCCCTCACTGGGTTAAGCTAAGTGTTTGCCCGCCTTTTGCTTTGCTTCCTTTTGCCTTAGCAGCATAGATTGGGACAGGCCATGGATCACGACGTAAGCTCGCAGGCGACACACAGTCGCAGAGCGAAAGAGAAAGAAAGAGAAAGAGAGAGAGAAAGAGACTCTGATCTGTTGCACACGCGTGTCTCGTGCGTGTGCATGTATATGTTGCAGAATGCACGATGCGTCTGGCTCGCCACACACGAAGACTCGCCGAGCACAAACGTTCGTTTCTTTCTCTGCTTTAAGTGAACGACGACATTTTTGCGAGAATCGATGCTCGATTGAAATATAAATATTACGCCTCGCGTTATTACATTTCGCGAATTCAATTAAAAGGACAATATTAAATTGCGAAAATACTTACAGCATTTACAAAAATAGAAATGTAACATCGATAATAAATACACTTATGTGGTAATAATTAAAAATATGAAGTTACTTGTATTAACAAAATTTTAACATAATAATGTCTGCTTTAATTGCCTAATATAATAACTGCACATCGAAGACGATTTTCCAGTTTTACCTCACACGATAAGATTGCTATTCGCGCGAAGAGATCGCTTGAATCTTCCACTTTGAAGGAAGCTTTATTCTGAAAATATCGAAATAGATTTCGTTCATATCGTGTCTTTACATATAGTCTCTGTCAGAAAAGATTCTATTATAATTATTGACATTTTTTGTCTACTTTGTTTGAAATGATAACAAAATGTCTTTATACATTTCAATCAATGTTACCGTCTTCTGCGCGTTTCGGAGTAATTTTTTTTTTTTTAGAACGATCGATTCGATAATTTGAAAGACGCGTCCGTCAGTTGGGAGTCGCTGCCGACTATTTCTATTTCTCGAAAGTCGCGGAAAAAAGTCATGACTTGCCGCGCGCACGCGGGTATCGATTTTCCCCGCGCCCGACGTTTCCCTTCGGCGATCTTTTACCGTTCGTATGTTACACGCGCAAGTTACATATCGCATAGCCGTTTTCTCGATCTTGGCGAGCGAGCGAGCGAGAGAAAGAGAAAGAGAGAGAGAGAGACAGGCGAACGATAATACGACTCGAACGAAAAGAGACGAGGAGGATGATTGCGGGCTGGGACGGGCGGGAAAGCAAGGGAGAAAAGAGAAGTAATGTCTTCCGCGTTCGCGCAACCGCTTACGGGTTTATACGAGTCGGTCGAGTATATACAGGCGGCTCGCTGAAAGCCCACCGGTAACACTCTCGGCTCTTACGTAACCTTATTAAGGCACTTCGTGCGAGAGTGATACCTTGGAGCGATCGAGCGACGCCGCGCCGTTTCTTTTCGGCTCTTAAATCGCATATCGGGACATACGATACATACGCCGTATATCTCCCTCGTATACAAGTCGTTCTAGAATCATTAAACGAATAGCACGNAATAGGACAGTGTATGTGCTTGTGTTCGTGTGTCGATTCGTATAATCACGATCAATCCCGAAAGCAATTAAATTCAATTGTAAGATTTCACTCCGTTCGAGACGTAATTGCACTTCCGAGTTGGAGAACGTGACAGTTAAATATGATACTGTGATGAGAGGCTAAAAATGCCTTGGCGATTGATATATACACGATCAAACGCGTTTCTAATTAATAAATGGGCGAACAATGAAAATTGATCTCAATTCCGCTTGTTCATGATCGTGCGAATCAAGCTTCGTTAACGAAAGAAGAACGGTGTTCTTATTTCTTTTTTCTCTTTTTCAATATTGTGTAATAAAATTTATGTAATATTAATATATGTATATGTATTAAGTGCGTTTGATCAAAATGCACGAATTTGACGAATTATGAGAATTATCGATAATAATATTAATTCCCCTCCGCTCGGAGATATTACAAGTCTCTACGATTTCTGTCCACGATCTTCTCTAGACAAGACTCTCCGGAGAGGGAAAGCCACGCTGAAACGCGCGAATACGTAACAGCGGAGACTCGAAAAAAAATCGCCGGCCACGCTTAGATCTGTTATCACGCTCCCAGCAAACTGGTCCAGCAGAGACCGAGCGCGTGTGTGAAGCGCCTTTTTCCCTCTTCCACGCACGCCGCCTTTCTCGCACCTTTCTCAGATTCGCGCCTCGCGAATCAACATGACGATGAGGGCAACACCCTCACGCACACACTTCGCTCTCGTTCGTTATCCTCCCGCGCGCGAAACTCGTGTCACATACAATCCGCGCGCATACGACGCTTAAAGACAGCGAGACGAAGTGATTGGGAGTAGCCGAGATTTTTCTTTAGGTCTTTGTAGCGTTTGTTAATTGTTTCTGGACAGTAGGCATTTCTTTTTAAAAGCTTGCCATGTTTAATCGCTTATAACGTAAAAACACTTTATCTTTAAACATTTTTGTTATTCTCTGTGAAAAAAATCGATATCATATTATTGATCAAAGGATATGTAGACTCGAAAAAAGACTCGATAATAATAAAAACTTTCTATGCGATGATGTCAGCGGCGAGGAATTTTGTGTCGGAATTCATTAACTAAACTATAGCGTGGAAGGAAATGTACCGTATAACGTGTGAACGTAGTAAATTTTCTCTAGCACCTGTCATTAATATACATAGCCTAACCAACCATCAATTACCGCTTTAATGCTGCATCCGATGCATTGGCATTGTACCAGCTGTGTGATCAATGTGTATAAAAAATACTGACAAACTCGCGTAAAAATTATCAAACAAAGGAATATATTATTAAATATTTTTATATATAATATAATTAAATATTATATAATCGAGTGTTTATTGTTAATGGATTCTAATATTTTATTAATAGATAGTAATGTTTTTTAAATATAATTTTATAGTTTTCATTTATATAATTACTTTATATGTTTTTACATTTATAATACTCATATATTCGTTACATTTTTGTATGAATATTTTTGCAAATATTTTTCGGACATTTAATTATGTTAAGTTTCAGATTGCTTTTTAAAATCAATGCGATATACGAGTAATTTAATTTCATATTTAAAACTAAATAAACTCCTGTAAAAAAAAAGATACTTTCTCCGAGCGCGTCTGCTGACGTAGGTAGGATTGATTTAAGATGATTGGTCAGTTGACTGTAGTAGTGTCTAGATAACTTGTTGTAGAAAATGGCCAATCAGCGAGTCGACACGAATCGAAAATCATATAGACTTCTAACGCATTATATAAGAAGCGGAAAATAAAACGAATGTGCACACGTTTTACGTTTTTCTCATTACACAACATTATGTAATTCTATTAGAATCGCAATATTCGACGATTATTTTATCACGAGTCTCGATTTAGAAGTTACTTATTGCGAGATATTTTCTTGCCATTTTAGAGCAAACGTTTATTTAACAAGTAGTGTGAGAAATTAATGGAAACTGACAATTCTGAACATTGTATCATCAAAAAATAATCCTCATATTCGACAAAATTGTCAAATTTATTTTAACATATCCGTTTTTTCTTTCGCCTCTTTTCCCTCAATTTTGCTCGATCATTTATTTCGCTCCTTTCTTCTCTGTTTTTTTTTTATCATCATGAGAGTATCGCTGTAAGCGCGCGCGAGAAATTAGCACGCACACGCATACTTGAATCGACGAATCGCCAAGTACATTGGGCTTCTTATTCTACGGTGGTCCTCACACGGAATCCTGGGTTCAATGTCTCTTTGATGAATCTTTCCCTTCTACTTTGCCGCGTAACCACCACCATCGTTTCTTCCGAAGTCTCCTGTCCCCTCCCCACATTTCCTCCTCTTCTCCCTTGCCATCTTCCTACCTCTGCCCAATTCCGATCCCATTTCGAATCGTTTCGTCCCGCACTGATTACTTTCTTAAAGACGATACTTATGCGCCAAAAAGATTCGAATTTCCAGTAGGGAAGAGCATTAAGGTAATATCTATAAATAATAACGCGACTCAAGTGTATAGAGCAACCGATATCGTGATAAGATAAAGATGCGGATGTTATCTTTTTGATCTAAAATTAAGTAATTATTCTTAAACAAAAATATGCCGCGCACATTTTTTATTGCATTCTATAAATTTCGTACTATATAGTATTATGATAGATAAATTACTTTTACTTGTTATTTCGCTTTTTGAAAAATTAAAACTTTATTTTATTAGATTAAAAAGAGACATTTCCCTTTAAACTACTTACCCAAAAAATTCGCGTTTTAAGAAAATTTAGTTCAAAGTCGTTTCGATTTATTCGCAGATTTGCGTAAGTCAGGTTTAATACTCGTATTTTACGAACTGTGATAGTATTCGAAGTATATACGAAGATTTTTTTCCTCTCGCAGAGAGAAGAGAGAGATTCGAAGTTAAGTACTTCAGCCGGTGAGGTATTTCAATTTGCTGCCGAACTTTCTCCTTCGACCGACCGACCGACCGACGCACTCTTAAGTACGCTCGACGGACAAAACTTTCGGGAGTAACTTCCGTCGGATAACGATCGAGCGGGGAACGAATTTATGCAGGTGCCCGGAGGTGCGCGTATGTGAGTAGAAAGAAAATCGAAGTAGAAAGAGACGAATCGCACGGCCGAGGGATCCGCCGTGCGTCTGACCAATGGTAGATTATCTACTGATAGCCGCGCATTTAAGTTTCAATTTCGAACTGAACGTTTCGTGTTATTTTTGGTATTTTTATATTTGAATATTATAGTTCTAAATATTTTTTTCAAATAATACGGGAATATTTTTTATGTATAGATATGCCAGGGCTCTCATAGATTATATTTCCTCCTTTTTAATGTTCTGAATGGCCATTCGACCCTTGTCGGAAAGCGACGAGTACGCCATTCGTTTGACTCTTTTCTTTCCAGGGACTGGAAGCGTGAGAATTGGAAAATAAAAGTTGCATCACGCGCCGCCCGATTTATAGCCAATTTGTAAGAAGGTTCTAATTTTCGTTTGCAAAAAGAGGAAACGAATAAATAAAAAATGTAAGTTGAGTATCTCAACGAGACATGTACGCAATAAAAGTTGTTTTAACGGAATAATTGAATAACATTTAATTTTTCTATAGATAAAAAACGGTTTGCAACTTTTCACGAGACAAAAATCAAGTTAATCAAAGAAACTGAGTATTAATATTACTGTTTCTTATATTTGTATATTTAACAATTAATTAATTCGGAGATATTCAATCATTAATTTTATTGCTCAGTAATCATATTTAGTAATTTTATTTTGCTTTGTCTCACCAATTAATTACACTTAGCGTTTATTCAGTCAATATTATCGATCACCAATTTCATTATTCAATAATTAATTCAATTACGTTTCGCCCAACCATGTTCTCGCTACTGAATTGCTCATACATATCGATTATTCAATAATTAAAATAATTAATCGCTAATATGAGTATTCACTAATGATTAATACGATTATTTCGTTCAACTTCGTTCCCACCATCAGATCAGTCACGCTTATTGGTTACTCAATAATCATAAAAATCAATCGCTGTCTCGATCATTCAGTGATCATTAATATGATTACGTCCCATATGATTTTGTTCCCATCCGCCTGCGGCACCTCTTTTAATTTACCGGTGCCGCCAGCTACTTCATGCAGGTTTAAAAAGTAGACTCAGACAGCTGTTTGAAACTTAAAGCAAGGTCGTAGCCTTACATCGCGGATACATAATGGCCGGCGCGTGCCTGTGCATCGAGCGTATTTCAGCTCGACTGCGTTCGGATTCACGTCCATTTGAATCGCATTCGCGTCTTTGTGCCTAAAGGTGCCAGGTTTCACGATGTCAGGACACATAAATATCAATCCTTCAGAAATATAATATTATCACGGAAACGAATATCAGTAGTGCCATCGGTAAATGTCAATACTATTAAATACGCTGGAACAGAATAAAAATGTGTGCAAAATATCCGTTTGTTCTAGCGAGTCACAGGCAAATTGTTGTAGAAAGTGACAGTAAAATTGGCAACAAATATTGATTGGAAATATTGATTGGGGAAGATGCTAAAATTTGTCGATTCTTAATTACTTGAATTTTTATCTCAAAGTAAGAAGATTCACGCAAATCTAGCTCGAAGTGACTGTCTTTCGTGAATTTCTTCAAATTCTACTTTTTAATCTCGTAATTTTTTTTAGATATCTTTAGGAACCTGCGCAAAGAATACGAGCAACGATTTCGTGAAACGGAAAAGTCTCTCCTTGGCTTTGGATCGAATTTTTGGATCGAAGCTTCGCGTCATGCAAACATTCGTGAGCAATGTACGCGCGGATCGTTGGAGAGCATCGCCCATCGACCCACGCGAGCTACACGATCGTACGTGTGTGCCACAACCACATGCACGAGGAGGCATCGTTGTGTCACAAGCACTTGACTATAGTTATGCAATCCACCAACCCACATTCATGGTCAAGGCCTGCGTCCTTACTGCTAGACAGTTGTGTATGTGTGTTTGTGTGTATTGTGTGCGTGTACGTGGATACTTGGACACACACACGCGTGGTCGTTGATCCCACGAGTGTGATGATACTTGAAGATCGGACAATGATCGCGCGTTGTCAAATTTGCATGACGTTGCTGATATTAGATACAGATTCGAACAAATCGCTTCTTTTCATTAGTATTGGATATTTCGCACTAATTAAAAGACGTCTACTTTGATTTGTACATTTGATTACGTGTGAAGTTTAACTGACTAACGGAAACGAGTATCGAGACGCAACAACTTCCGGCGTTATTGCTTTAATCACTTCCATCAATATCGAATTATTTCTGGATTTTGTTTGAAAAACGACAAGAGAAATCGAACGTGGAAAACAGCGATTGATTTTTATGACAGATGTATAAAATATATTAGAATTAGTGTACTCGGAGTATCACTGCAGCTCGTAATAATTCACGTCGCTGCAGTTCGGGGGGGGGGGGGGGGGGGGGGGGGGGGGGGGGGGGGGACAGGATGGAAGAGAGGATAATATCCGATAGTTTGAATTACAAAATGAATGACGGGAGAACCGGAAGAGGATACATCGCCAGGGATTGAAATCGATGTATTTTCAGCGTGCTCAAGTTACGATGCGATTAACGATTCCCATATCCGCGGCAATCGACATGTGACAATTAGCGCGCATTCATATATTTCATAATCTGCAGCAATCGAAAATTGGACTCGCGCTGAGATTACGCGCCGGGCACGCCGTTTCTCATATCCTATTCCCGGGTCGCACGTGGCCGCATCGGTGGTGATCGCGATCGCGCGGCGGAATATCGCGAGAAGGAAAGCGATAATAACGCGGAAAAGCGGGAGAGGCGCAGAGAGTTGCCTGGCGGTGATTTAATGTAACCGAGTTGCAGGAAGTGAATATTATTAGCATTCGCTTACAGTGCCGTGGCCCCCACGCGCGCGCATACGTCTTTCTGTCTCGCTCGTCTCCCGCGTGTGTTCGTTTGTGCGAGGCCACCAGTACGCGAACGTGTGCCCGTCGTGTAACGCACGCTGCACCAACGTGCGTGCAGGTACACACGCAAAAAATACGCGTGTACGTGCAACGGGCGAGAAAGGAAATAACACGTACGGCGTTCGCGAATTGCACCAGATGTCCCGGGATGATAGTAGAGGAGGTACGAGCGAGAATATTTTCATTAAATTTAGAATAGGTTTTTCCTAGAGAGAGACAAATTCGACCGAAGTTTAATTATGGAGCTAATTAATTGATCGATGCAGCTATATCATAAATTAGGTATTTTACAAAAATAATCTCGTTGCTCTTCGAAAAATAACGGCTTATCACAACTAAAAAAAAATCTGTGTATTAAAAATGGCTGTGACTCGTAATGATTTAATAGACTTTAAAATTAGTTTCATAATGAAGCATTTATAAAAATATTAATGTAAAGACGTTAAATATATATGATCTCTTTCTTCACTTTTTTAAATATGTATAAGATTGGAACAACAAATTATCAGTTTCACAAAAAAGAAATATCTCATGTTATATTCTTTTGCAATTACAAAATAATTTTTAGAACATATTTAGCAATAATGATAAGTGCGTTACTTGAATTAATTTATATTCAGATTCTAAATCTTTTTGGAATAATCGTCAACAAATTCAATGTTGTTCGACGAACAATGCTTTCGAACGGTAATTTCGTTAAGATAGCTGTAATACGTAGAAACAATTGATCGTTGTTTTGCTGAAAACTGCAATTCTGATTCGTCCAAGCGTCAACGTCGCGGAATCATGATTTCAACAGTATTATGTACTCAATATAGAACAGAAGAACCAAAATAATTAATGTAAAAGAAATGTAGGGAGCCAGGAAGATGAATCAACTAATTGTAAAAGTAACATTCGAAACATTATCGAAAGCTTTAGAGAGTAAAGAAACTGTCTTCTATTCCGGAACGCATATTATAATAAGCTAATTTTCCCATTTCATCTCTTATCGTCTTTTCGATGACTTATATAACGGCCATTGACCGTCGAGACCTCGCTCAAAAATTAAAGGGAAACCTAGGCTCGTGTTGAGGGCGTTCCTACCAGCCACCATTATTGCACCCGCCTGCATTTCCGGACACACGCGAAGGTATACGGCCGCATCTCGGCACGGCACACGCAAAATGACTACTCTGAATCAATCTCGTTTAATTTCACCGCGGCGTGACCATTTCGCACCAACACGCGATTTCATACCGCCAAGCGGTCTCGTTGCACGGCAGTTCATTTCTCTCAACGAGAAATAATTTCGTACCGATCCTGATGTGAAATTTGATACCGTTATTGAGAGGTACCAAAATATAAAATGTAAAAATGTAAAAAAAGTATGAATTTTATAAAAAATTCAATTGTTATTGATAAGTTGAACGAATGAAATATTGTTCGTTATATGATATCTGGTTCAAAGTATTATTAACAGTATTATTATTGGAAACAGTATTTTAAAAAGCTAATTTATATTTATTAATAAGAATTTAAATTAATGTAAATCAAAATATTCTTTTGATAGCTATTCTTTCAATAGCTATTCTCGGAACGGACATGTAACAAACATATGTAAAATGTTAAACAGAATAGATAGTATATCTAAAAACTTATAAAATATTTCAATACATTTTTATAAATTTTTATAAATGTCAAATCTACAGTGGAATATCTTAATGATAGATCACATTAGATTTCATTTACTTTTAATATTATTTGAAATTTATCATCACTGTATCTGCTAAAAAATTTTTATCGAGAAAAATATTATTTTTTTTTATCGCAGACAGTGCTATAGATAAATTGTTCAGTTATCTTAATTATTAATTTGAAATCGACATGAATAATAAAGAATCGTGTTTAAGAGTTCACTTAATTTTAATATTATTCATAGTATTTACGGCTCTATGTCCCTTCGATTTTCTTCTTTTTATTATGGTCTTTGACAATAAGAAAGACAACGTGATACGCGAAGAATCGCGATAGTTATAAACATGTTCTTCTCTGATACGGGGAGGAGGGGAGGTACTACAGGAAGTAAGTGCGATGCACTCAAATGCATGCAAGATGCAGCGAAGAGCGAGCAGGACTGTCTAAGGAACGAGTCGAGCGACTCGTTAAAATTTATCCGGCAAATCAGATAACTTTTCACCGCCTGCCGATGGCGCGACGCGGAGAAATTTTCAGAAAAGGTATCTAAACATCGATCGAAAAATTAGGACATCTTTTGAATATTAATATTGTTGTTATGATTTATACATTTCGTTTGTTATTATTTTATGCGCTATTACCTACATTATGAATATTTAATATTATACCCTCAAGGCCGAGAAAGAGAAAGGAAAAAAAGAAACGGTACAAAATTCAAAAAGAAAGTAAGAAAGGATGCAAATACGGAGAAGGAGATAAAGAAGGAGAACAAGAAAGGTGGGAAGAAAGTAAGANAACAAGCTCTACGAGCATCAAATGCTGAGAAAGAGAAAGAGAGAAAGAGAGAGAGAGAGAAAAACACGAGAGATACACGGTACGATGGAAACTATGCGCGTGTTGGTGGTCGCGCTCGCGCACCGACGCGCGCGCTGGTGGTAGCATCACTTCACCGATGATATACCCTACCGCGAGAGTTCATTGCTCTTGAGGTGCGAGGAAGAGGAAAAGCAAGAGAGCAAGAGCGAGAGAGAGAGAGAGAGAGAGAAAGAAGAAGAGAAAAAGAGAATACTAGAAGAGAAAGAAAGACAGTCGCAGAGGCAGGAAGGAGACAGACTTTGGAAAAAAGAGATGGAGAGAAAGGCACTGGCATTAGTGCGAGGAGGGGGAAGAAAGAAGGGAACGAGGAGAAGAGAAGAGAGCACGTAAGGAAGAGAGAAATCGCGAAAGAGAACGAAGGGGAGAAGAAGACGCCGTGGTGTGACTGGAAAACGTGGTGGAAACGAGAAAGGAAGACCGGTGGAAGAAGAGAGACAAAAAGAAGAAGAAGAAGAAGCGGAGGATGATAAAGAAGAAGAAGAGAGTGACGAAGATGGATCGTGGAGTATTTACCGCGCGCGGCCACTCTTAATAATTCACGCGCGCGATTCCCGAGGCGTCGCGCGAACATGAATCGAAGACAAGCATTCGTCGCATCGCTGGATTTTCGCTCCGACGCGAAGACGGGGAAAAGAAGAGATGTGGCGAGAAACTCGTCTGATCGATAGTCGCCAAGTTAACCGCCGCTTCGTCCTGACGGAGGAAAATACTCGACGTATATACGAATTTTATCCAGACCGAATGTGGCAAACTTTTCCATCTCGAGCAAATATAATAAAATATTACTTAATATTGTGTATTAGAATTAGATATTAGGATAAACATTTTTCTACAAGTATTTCTCTAATAAGTTAAAGATGACTAAGGACATAATTAAAAATGATTTAAATAATCGATTAAATTATTAAATGATTAAATGATTAAAAATAATCGACTCTCTCGTTTGTTTCCGTACAATTTTATCGTTAGGAAAAAGTTGTAAAAGTACAATAATTAAAGTTTGGATCGAATAATTTAGTAAATACAATGACTCTGTTATTAAACAATAATAAATTATTATTAAATTAATTAATGAACTAATTTGTATTAAAATATTCAATTTAATATTAAGCAATTTGTTTCTTCGTACTTTATAAGAAATTTGTTGTTCGATGCGATGTGACGTTTTCCTGATCATAATAGACTATAGAGGTATGCAATTGCGTTTGATTCCAGAATCACGCTTTACAAAATTCTCCGGAATTCCCGAGAGAACTCTCCTCGTCTCCGATTTTCTCGATAAGAGACCGTATAAATGGATGGAGATCGAAAAGCTATAAGAACAAATTCGGGATGAAGATGCCAGTCGCGGATGGCAACTGTCTAAGATCGTTCTGACGCGCGACACGGAATCGAACTTCCTCCGTGCGTGCCGAATCGAAAAATCGGAAAATATCGGAGTTGGATGGCCGACGGGTGTATACGATCGAGCTCGTACCGGACACGTACCGGGTGCAATGTACCTGGATGAGTCACACGGTAACAGTGCGCGCGCGTGCTCGCATACACGTGCACACGCACACGAATCTTTACATGCACGCACATGCGTCTCCCAGCGCGAGTCACACGCTTGTATCTATATGTGCGATTGTATACGTGCGTGTTCTCGCTCCTTGTCCGACATCGGCGCGATCTTTCCGCACGTCCCGCGGGATAAAGCGAGACAGGGAGAAATAACGAGAGGAGAACAAATACATACGTACGCGAGTTACGGTGGAGGAGAGACGGATGGAACGCGAGGGGGAAAAATCGAGATGGAGAACGAGGAGGTAGAAGATAAGAAAGAGAGAGAAAAGGAGAGAGAAAGAGAGAGAGAGAGAGAGAGAGAGAGAGAGAGAGAAAAAGAGACCGGAGATAAAAATCCAATCATTTCGACCGGTTTTGCATCATGCCGACAAGGATAATGGAATACCGCGTTACTTTTTGCCAGTGCACGGAATATTTCTTCGCGTTAATACCCCCGTTTTCTTTCTCTCTCTACTTAGTAATCTTCTGCTTCGTATGCACGTTCGACCTAAGCAAGTATGTATTGAATAGATAAAATCTTTTAAAGAATTTCGTTCAAAAAAAGAACGCGAAAAAAATGAATATTCCAACACATTACGTAAAACCGATAATTTTGCTGCAAATTTTACTGGTCGAAAATCTCGCGATATCCGTTTTGACATTCAAATTAGAAGAACCTTTCACCTAAGACAAATTTGAATAAATCATCCAATTTTTCTTGTCATTTCAATGTCAGATTAGAAGCGTTAAGTAACAATTTTGTATTCTGTAGGAATACAGTGAGAAATAAAAAAAAAACTAAAACAAATGATATTGAAAAATTTGAAGAAACAAGTTCTTTGTTTCTATATGCATTCTGTCGAAACTGTCGCGACGTCTCAACTCATTGTCAGTTTGCAACCGATATTTAATGCGTTCGGCCCGAGAGAACAGCCGGGATCAATGATGAATAGGAGAGCGGAGAAAGAGGAAAAGAATGAGAGAAAGAAGGCGGCGGCACGTCGGGTGACTCTTAACACGGTGTTGCGTAATCTTTCAGATTTAGTTTACTTTCGTTGCTATCGATGCCACGCACGTAGCGTGACCGTGGCACTGAACCAGCAGCGGTACGAACTTTCTCGTGGCCTTCGTTCCAGGAAAGCGATTTACGTGACACGCGAGAACGTCAATGACTCTCGGGCGCGATCATCGTCATCGATATTTTCGCGCTCGGTCGAACAATCTATGATTCTCAAACGAGCTTCAACGGAATTGAATCGCGAGACGGTTGTGGAGTTGAGCCTCTATTGTCCTGCTTTATTATTTTTATGCAATAAGGGATAGTGTTTTTTTTTTGTATAAAGTTAATTCAAAATTCATAATTGACAAATTATTCTTCATAGATAAACATGCGTTGTAATACCGGAAATATATCAGTTGATTTAAATCAGTGTAACTACGTTTGACATGAAAGGGTCGCAGATAAGATAAGTGAAGGGAGTCTAAACGGTTGTACCAGTTGTGTAAGAATTAACGATATATCTATCGTCAGATAACACGACTATTTCTCGTTGTAAAGCGTGTCAAATTTATAAGAATAACTCCGTTCCGTCGTTGCGCAAACAGCAGTATTTTTTAGTTGTTTCCACTCCAAGTTCGTTACGCACACGTATCGCAGTACTGTTACTTTCAAAGGCATGGAACGCGCGGATAACTGCCGTACTAATTTTAATCAACAATGCAAGCGGCCGAAATGAAACGGCGCATATTACGACTGGCAATCGGAGCGGGTGTTCCAACACAGGATATTCCCTTCCCTTTATCGTCGCGAGTAAACACGCATGGTTCGCGGGGTCTTCGATCGTAACCAATTAGCGGATGCGCAACTCATAATCGCGTTGTTTTTTTCCCCCCCCGGAATGTATTCTGGATACTCGGCCTGTCGCTCCGCGCGGAGGAAAGCACTCGGGCCGCGTAAGCTGCATTCCGTGTAAGAAAGTCGTACGCGGGGATACGGCATTCTTGGCTTTTACGATTCGTATGGTCGATAAAATCGTGACTTGCAGCCCGACTCCGACCCGTCGGCCGGCGTCGACGTCGCGGCGAGGAAAAAGAAAGGAGTGTCAATGAGCTTCGATTTTTTTTTCACTGTCGATCAAGGAAGCCTCTATTCTAGCCGCGGTAACATCCGGCCGCGTCTAGGCCGGGAGAAAGCAATCTCGTACGGTAATGGCTGAAAAATTACAATACGCGATTGTCCGAGTATGAGCATTATTATTTGATTAGCGTGCGGCTCGCCGATAAATCATTCCCTTTTCAATATTTACGATCGCCAAGTATGACAAGAATTCCTTTGAAGAATATTTCTCGTCGGAATATTAAGATCATTTAAGTTTGCCATTAAGCCGCGCACTCGAACGCGCAGAATTGAGCGGCTAAAATCGTACGCTGCGAATTACATTTACAACGTTTTAATAGAAATCGCGACGCTTATAGACGACTTTTCGACCGCTCGAGTTTTGTACGTCGAAACTCGGCTACACTGTGTCAACTAAATAGCGAAACAACCTCCATAATTCGTCAGTTAACTCGAAGTTTCCAGGCGGATTCTATGCACCTTACTAACACAAGTTTCCTTCCCGTCGAATCTTCTTGGGTTTCGCTTAAAAGATATACAGCTTTAGTACGTGCGGTACATTAAACCACCTCGTTTCTTTTCACCAACTTATTCCTATTGTTAGGAATTTTCTTCCATCGGCAAAAATTTGATGAGCATTTATGGTATATTCTTGTAACTCGTTAATTATCAGCACTAATGGATATTAAATGAGTTTGTCGCGCGTTAAACTAAAATTAGCTTGAAATTTAATGCAGATCGAGGCTTTATTACATGCGTCTGCAAAGGTTTAATTCGTAAGAAGCTCTTGAATTATGTATTACAGTCGGAATGCGGGGAAATTTTAGCGACGTGTGAAATTAATTCATCTCGCGCGATTACATTAAAACTGTCTCGAAATAAGCCGATCTTAAGCCTTCTATTCGCTGTTTCGCGCCTTGGGCAACAATAGTACGACGCGTACGTTACTTCTTATCCCCGCGAGATTCGCGCTTCTGAATTGAATTACTCTCGATGGGCCTTGACCGCCTCGAGATTGAAATTCAAAGTTGGATTTTCGGCGTCTGCCATCAGATCATCTGGATGATCACCGCTAGCGAATGTATAATATAATCAACGGCCTTCAACGTGCTCTTTTTTCTAAGTCATGTAAACTTCGGGATTGTTTCTACGAAAATTCAAGTAATTTTTCCGTCTCTTGTGAGATATATGTACAAGTCAGATTTTCAATAAAGAAAAAATTAATCAGTTCGAGTGTCGGTATCAATTATTCCTAAATCGTCGCTCGCACTTGTCTTTTGCGGAATAACTGTATGCTGCTCTATACCGTTTAATATTTTTAAGCTTCAGCCAGAAGCGTAAAAAGCTACAAGAGACATACATATAATATCTCTTGTTGAAATTTATGTTTCTGGCTGAAACTCAAAGATATTAAACGATAGAGTAGCATATGCAGTTATTCCGCAAAACAGCTTTTTGATGATAAACGAGCATGCTCTCGCTTCGAGCGAAATGTCAGCGTTTGACTTTTCTCACGAGCGGAATGTCTCGGGTGAAGAATTCTTTTGGTCGAATACGAGAAAACGATGTCCGATTCGTCGAAATTTTATTCCCCTTTCAATCTCTAATCAAGAGCGAGTTCGTGGATCGAAAGCAAAATTCGCGTAATTGAAAGTAACTTTATCAGTGACAAGCGAGTAGTGCGGGAGAGTCTCGCGATCGTGAAAGATCTGCGAGTAGAACATTATGGGTGCGACCTTTTCAATTTGTATTCTAACCTTTACGAGAAGCGCTATACGCATCGTCTGTGTGCTCAAGATGTAAAACAACGTTAAAACATAGACACACCGAGCGTATAACGTGGCTGAGCTATAAATAGACGTTCTCATATATAAAACGGCGGACTATCAAAGTTACGTTAAGAGACGGCAAATTTCTTTCACGGTGGCCTTATGGAGAATTAATTGCAGAAAATTGTAATTGTTTGTTTGAATTTCTCTATCATTTTCACTGAAGCTCTAATCCTAAATTAATTGTTTTATTTAGGTATCGCAATTGATTGACCATCGGATACGTTCTATCTTATCGTATCGCTATTATCTTTAGCAAACATGAATATATAAATTCATCTATAAAGTTAATAATAATTGAACTTGATAACTTGGAATTTCCTTTCAATGAATTTTATTGATTCGCTAAATGTTGTTTTATATATAAAAAGCTCAAATATAGATGTTTTAATGAAAGAGATATATTTAAAAGGCACGATATAGGAGAGACGATATAATAATGCTCCAATAAAATGTTAAAATATTGATTAATTGTTAAAATTATCTGTTAATAAAAGTTATTAAAATGTAATGAATATTTGAGATATTTTAAATTCGTTTAATGATCAGTCATTAAAATCATTAAAAAGTAATTGGTTTATAAAATTTATATGCAATTATTAATATGTATTGAAAAATTATTAAAGCGATGATTGCAATTATTTAATTATATTTTGCCTTTTCGTTTTCGATTTATTCATTCGATGCAATAATATGCATATAAAATAATGAGAGAAATATTTGTATTTTCATGATACTCACATTTTTTTATGTTTTGTTAAAATAATTTAGGTCCAGTTTTCTCATTTTTTAAAATTAAATATTCCACAGCTTATATTAAACATTTCTTTTTCTCAATACGATCATTTTCATGTAATAAGCAAATTATTTTGCAAACGTAAGGTAAATATTATAATTACTACGAAATCCCGGATAACTATCTCAATCTTATTGAGAAAGTTATCAGGGATTTCATAGTAATTTCATAGTAATAATATTTCACATAGCGTCACGTATAAATGCAAATGTTGCAATTGTGACAACGCCAATGACCTGTAATATTAACACCAAATTTTTGGTGACGCGAATTTTTCTCGAGTAAACAAAAGGACGGAAACAAAACAGCGCGGAAATGAAATTTGCAAGATTCGCGATCGCGTGATATAAAAAGGAAATGAAACAAACCTTGCTTAATGACGATGCCGGCGGTGGGCACTTGGACAATCGGCAGCGGGGGCGCGTTCGGATTATTAACACCGGCGGAAGTGGTGGCTGCAGCGGCGGTGGCGGCGGCGACGGTCGCAGCAGCGGCGGCGGCGACGGGGGTACCGGGGGGCGGCGAGGCGCTGGCGCTACCCACAGAACCGGGGTCGCTGAAGCCCTGGGTGCTGTTGTTCTCCTCCGGGCCGTCGAAGAAGCTCAGGTTGAACTCACTGCCGGCGTCGAACGACACTTCCGGCGTGAGGGTGTCCGGCGCCGGGGCGCTGCCCAAACCCGCGCTCAGCGACTGATCGAGTTTGAAAACGTCCATTGTACGGGCATCGAACGTACGTACGGGCGATCACGGCGTCGGCGGCGCCGGCGGCGAACAGCGTGGTGCACGTCGCGTTTGCTGGCGATACCACCGCCTGCGGCATTCAGCATTCGGCGCGCGCCTTCACGATCCTTGTCTCGACGACGGTCCTGCAGGGCGGATAACGTGGAGGTTCGAGTTCGCCGCGGACGGGACACTTTCGCAGCCTTCGCAGAGAGAAACGTCGTCACCCTCCTCTCGCAGATCTTCGTAAATCCCGGCTACTCCGGAATCTGAACGACGTTGATTTTCGGTCACGATTATCCTGCGAATCCACCGATGTCTCTCTTCGATGACTTTTGCACCGATAAAAAGGTGAAAAAAAAACGTTACCTCTTAGGAAAATCACCTATCTCGATAACAGAGACAGATATCGGATTTTCTTGGTGATAACCAGATGGCGATCGTTTTCTTTAATACACTCGTTTAATTACTCGACGCTTGATGTACTGTGAAACTCGTTCATCTAACTTGGTTCGGTTAAACTTTCCCCTTCGTTACTTGTACACAAACCGGTGCAACGTTATTTCAGTCGGATGGCATCTTCTATATATCATATGAAATGCGGTTCTATTGAGGAACACTGATGATGCCTCCGTCGACACGTCGCGCAAGCCGAACCAGCATAACTCGCAGGACACGTCGAACGTCATTAGTGAAACGGTTTTATTGCGAAAGGATATCCTGTATCTCGATAATTTATCTATCATTTCATCAGGCGCCGTCTGAGAAACGATATCTTCTCTTTTCAACAGAACGTTTTATTGTCGATGATCGATTTTGGTGAGTATAACGAACGTGTCTTCCCGCTCGAGTTTGCAGTCGTCGTCGTCGCGGCTCGTCTTTCTCGTAACTTCACGGGGTCCTTGAACCGCAAGTAACGTTTCCTCGTTTCCTCGCAGGTATTACGCCTCTCCGTCTATCTCGCGGACCGCTCTTCCCCGGCTTCGCGTTTCTTGCATTTGCATTTACGCCGCTGCTTAATAAGATTTAATTCGACCACGGCCGTAATGGCCGCGCGACGAATGCGATGCGATGAGCGCGATAAAAGCTGCGAATGGAAGATTACGCTCTCCTCGGGAGATTTCCACGTGAATATATAAATAACGGACAGGATCTGCGGACCGATGAAGATCGACGATACACTCGATGCGAACCGAACGCAACATGAACGACCGAACGAACGGAGAATGCGGGCGCGGTCGTTTGACCGCGGAGACAATTTTATAAGCGTTGGACAGCACTGCCGCGTTTACGAAAGTTTAATACGTTATCACTATTATCGTTGGATTCTCGCACTTTGTCACTCGGCACCGATCCCCGGCCTTTCGTTCCATCTGTAGCTTGTAAAACGCGGGATTTCTGATCCGACTACCGCTCGTTAAGAACGTAGTCAACGCGAAAGTTGAAGCAGCTCATCGTCACTCGCTGCCGTGCTTCCATTTCAGCTTCTTACGAGTGGAGAACGCCACTCGAAAGTTCAACCCATTATTTTTGGGGTACGCGATCAACCGAGCGCCTTTACTCGTAGTTCGTCGTCCCGCTCTCGTGGTTATTTTTTTCTTTCTTTATCTTTCTTTTTTTTGCTTCTTCCCTCTTTCTCTTCCTTTTCTTACAAAGTAAACTTTTTTCTAGTAGCGCGAGCGTGAACCTGCCCGCCAATTTTCAATGGTTTATACGTCCATTGGCTTTTCACGTGAGCCATCTCGCTGAAAGATAAATCAAAACGAAAAGAAAATCAGAAACCAAAGACAAAACAATGATATACAACGCGGAAAGAAAGAAACGCAATCGTAAAATAATAAAAACACATACATAAAGGCGAGCGCACACGAATACGATTTATAGATTCGTAAAAGCTATGTGGATGTTGTACTTCTATAAAAACTCATATCGATTTTTTACTAGAATAAGATTTTTCTGTCCCTAAATAAATATTTAGTTAATTAATTCACTTAATTAATTATTAATCGCAGATCGAATTTTTGTATTTAACATGCGAAAATTCAAGTAATTAAAAATAAAAAAACTCAATAGAATAAATAACTCAGAAACGTAGAGGTTCGATTTCTGAAATTTTGTTCTTACAGAAAAGCAATCCCTTCTCATTAAGTATTCACGTCTCAATCATCTCGGCTTAATATTTTTATATGCAAAACGATCAGAAAAAATAATTTCTAAGAAAAATATAAAGTTTTATTTATATTTAAAATAAGTTAGAGATTACCGTTTTGCTTTCAATTACAATGGATTCGTTGCACACAAACAACTTCAACAAATCTTATTACAAAAAAAATTTGTCATTGTCTCTAATAGGTTTCAAAAAAAAGTTTCGCAATGTTTGACTCTTTGTCTTTCGTTTTCCGATACAATATTAAAAAAGGAAATCTGTTGCCGTTTGAATCTAAAAAGATATTATTTTAATTATTCATTACTACTATATAAAAAACTATATACTATATAAAAATTATTCATTACTGCATCATGCGGCGATAAGCTAACAAAATCACGCATCTCTTGTAAGTAAAGATTTTAATAAAACAATGAAGGTGAACTTTAAAACTTTTTACTACGTCCAATCGCGCCGAAAGATTTTAAGTAAGTTCCCAAGTTACTCCACCCTGTATGTTCCAGTATTTTCGCACGATCGAGAGAGATGAGGACAGGGAATCGCCGGTGAATCGCGAGAGAAACAAGGAGAGAGAGGTGAAGAGAGAAAAAAAGCCCGGAGAGCACGAGAGAAACACGAGGCAGAGAGTGAGAAAAAGTGAATGTCATTGCCGTAATCTTCGGACGTTGACTTCTTCCTGGCTCGTCCCTCCTTCCTCTTCTTGGTCACAACCTTCCTTCCCCCATCCTTCCTCTGTTAACATCTACCCCTCTTCTTCCTCATCGTTGTCTTTGTCGTCTCTCTCTCTCTCCCTCTCTCTCTCTCTTGCTCTCTCACCTGCACGTTTCGCTTCGGATCTTCTCCTTCATCTCTCTCTAACTCGTCTTTTCTTCCCTCCTGCGACATCCATTCCTCCATTCTTCCTTAGCCAGCTTTGTTTTTCCGCCTCACGAATTTCAAGTGTTTTGTGACAATTCGCGCGCGACTAGATATTCATCGACCGATATACAGAGTGCAACGATCGAGTTGCAACGATCGAGCGAAGCATCGGTCAATATGAACATAATAGCCGTTTCGATTCGCAAAGTCAAGAGACTCCTCGTAAAATTATTTATAAGTATTTATTTATTTATTACTATTCGAATGATATCTCTGACTATTTGTCTACAATACGACAATTGATGAGAAGCAAAATTATTTTGTTGGAAACTTTTTCCATGATAGTTTTCCAGCAGACCTATTATGTACCTGTGACACGCGAATTGCGAATTAGCGTGTTCCCGACAACGATATCGTACGTTTTTAGGCAATCGTGAATCTCTTTCGGAATTAGTATACTATCGTTACGTGATGATACGATATCAATCTTCTTCAATCATGGATGGCGTGAAGGTTGTCTCGATTGGAAAACTGATTTTTCATATTTTCACAACGTATTGAAAACTGTCCGATTATTGAAAAAATTGCAAACGTCTGTAGTAGAACAATAGTTGAAAAATGAGAATGTTTTTATCAAATAATTTCCCGAACAGTAATAAATTTCTGGTATCGTGACGATCAATTTGCATTAATTTTTTTATAAAGTACTTTATATTAAATAATTAAACTGACTTTCGAATTGAAATCTAAAAATTAAACATAAAATATACACCGAAAATTGCTCAATAAATCTATCCTTACTTGTTTTCTTGATAAATATAAATATAGTTGTTAAATTTAAAAATATTAAATAGACAATAGTAAAAATATCAAATATAAATCTATGACATCACATCAGATAAAAATTTCGAAAGAGATTCATATCAGACAAAATTTCGAAATATCCAAATTGAAGAAATTAATAAATCGGAGAAATGGAGGAATGCACGTATTCAATTTCATTTCAAGAAAAGAGAAATTACTTCAAGATTTCCAATAAGAAATATCGTTTTGCTGACCAAAAATGTATTCGAACATAATAAAAAGACACTATTCCTTCATTTGATAACATAACATCTTTTTTACCGGACTTACGTATCTCAAGAAAAAAAATTTATTCATTTGAGCCAATTGAGAAGAAGTAATTCTGTCCTTTAGATTGGGCGAATTTTGCCGGCGCGGCGGCGAATTTCGCGGCCTCGCAGACGATCATTTGTCTCGCACATCGTCCGCTCGGTTCCGCGTTCCATCCGCGTCGCAAGTCAGTGCGTTCACCTTACGCTCGCGAGCGGAGATCTCGCGCGTGCGCGCGCGCGCGCGCACACGCGAGAGGATTTCTCTGGGAACGCGCGATCGCGCCGAGCCACGTGCTCGCGCGATCATCGAACGCGACCGTCGAATCGATCCGTAACGATCCACACTGCACGAAGACACGCTCCTCGCCGAGAAACTTAGCGTCCCACCTCCCGACATCTCGCGATTCGTCTCTCGCGTGCGGTTCTAATACAGGCTTAGGATAATTCGAAAGTTAAGGCAATTCAGGAGCGCGATGAGGAAGGATAACCCGTTAACCCGTCAATCACGCGTTGCTGTTCCTCTAGCAATCGCTAAAATATATATATAGTGAAAATAGATGTTATAGAAGATCGTGACAGTCGATTTTCGCCGCACTCATGCACGTCTTATTGCTTTAATAAATATCTTAACGTTTTTCTTATTCCGTAGCCATCGGCGGCTTACAACTCAACTGTCTTGGACTTACTCTATGATTTATTTTGACACAACACTTTCTCTCAGCTTCGACCCGGCTAATCGGAAAACGAGTGTGCAAAGATTTCTGCTTATCTCCATTACGGATATATTTAACGGTCTGAACATCTGCGAAATAATAGTAATCTCATAATTTCCCGCAATCGACACCTCGAAACAACGCGGACTCGCTCCGCTTGCTTGCGCGCTTCACGGGACAATGAGATATGAATGAAAGCGCAATGAACTTTTGCAATTTCCTCGGCAATTACCTCCCCGCCAGTCGTGCGCGACTCGCACTGAATAAAGGTGACACGCGAATAACGCTGCACGCTCCGTGAGTTTACCTGCGCGAGCGCGGTTCTTAGACACTCACCGACGTTCAGGCTCTCTTTCGGCAAGATTCGCCAATGTGTCGCGATGATTTGGTCCGGAGGTATAATCCACGGGGAGGAGGGGGGGGGGGGCGAGAGGGACTCTCACCTGAGTTTCTCCGAAGCCCTTCTCAACACCATCGGACAAGTTTATACAATACACAATCACGGGTTTCTCGCGAAATCTCACCGCGGATTCTCGAAACGCCACTTCGGAATCCGGAGGCACGACTCACGCGATCACACAGTCACGTTCGTGAGCATCAGTTAAAGTATTTAACATCGATAGTAATTATATTTTCTAAAATATCATTTCGTTCTGGAAAAGACGGACGATGCGATCTTCCGTCCTCTCGAAACGTGCTTCTCGATAAATGTTACGCGACTTGGCCGTAAGATCACTGGATATCACTCACTGCTCCGACGAGATCGGCACTTATCGGAGCCGGACAATCGAGCGGTTTGCTCGCGTCCGAAGGTATCGCGTCGGGAGGGATGGCCCACGTGACGGCGCAATCAGGCGGCAGGCGACATTCTCGAGGGTGGTTGGAAGATGACAGAGAATGGCGCGCGTGCGACACCCTGGCAACTCGTGGAGGGTGTCCGGGGAGAGCTGGCTAAGTACCGATCGGACGGAACGTTTTTCGCGAGAGCGTGCGCGATCACGTGCGTGCGCGCGATCCGCGAGCGTGCGGCGCGTCGAGCCCGCTCGTTCTCGCGCGAGTGCCGGGAATGGGCCCTCCGCTCCGCCGCATGTTTCCCGTGCTCCGTCCTCCTCGGTCGCACGCCCGTGCCTTCTCTCTTTCCCGTTTGATCCCCCTACCCACGTTCGCGCTGTCTTTCTCTCCCTCGCTCGCTCGCGGACGCGCGCTCTCACTCTCACTCTCTCTTTTTCTCCCTCCCTCCCTTAGGAGGGCTCCTTCGTCCTCTCCCTGGTACAGCCGAGAGCGCTCACCTGTGAGGTAAGTAAAGCCGGCGTTCCGTCGTACGTGTTACGACACTGCACGATGGAGGAGGGATGGAGGAAAGGGTGAAGAAAGAGAAGACGCAAGGAGAGAGAGAAAGAGAGAGAGAAAGAGAGAAAGAGTGAGCGGGAGGTGTACTCCGAAGAGGCAAGAAGGTGGTTGGAGAAGCGACGAGGGAAAAGGGAAGCGAAGGGGGATACCAGGAGGGTGGACGAGTTGGACGGGAGGGGAAGGGAGAACGAGAAGAATTAAGCGAACGGGTCGGAGGTGAGTCCTGAGGATGGAAGGGGTTGCAGCGAGGCGAACGAAGGGGGACGGGGGAAGCCGGAGGTGAGCCGTGTCGTGGAGGATCGCGTTCGTCCGGTAGGGATAAAACGTGTGGACCGACCGATCTGACGTGGTCGCCGCCGCGACTGCAGTGGGGGGTTAAATCGCGGGACGCGGCAACTTAGTAGTGGGGATCGCGCGCCGCGCGAGTGGACCAACTGGGTTCGCCAGCAACACGCGGTTCATTGACCGAGAAGTGCCGGGAGAGCCGAACGAACGTATACGAACCAACGGGCTCTCTCTTTCTTTCCTCGGACCCGCTACTAAAACAGAATTCGCACCGGCACTTTGTCCGCCGGCTCCTCTTAGACAAGCACGGCCGACAGAAGGGAGGCGCGACAGATAGCCGTCGAGGGTGTCAGCGGCGACAAAAGACGCATTAGCGATCCACGAGGAGACTTTACGAGCCACGAAGGAGAGAAAGAACGTTGAATTGCCCGAGGCAACGCTCGATCGGTTAAGTGAGCTTCAGTTTGGAAAAGATATTTGCGAGAAGGATCATCTCTGAAGGAGCTTTGATAAGACTGGCGAAAGCACTTTGCTTGCTCCGCGATGAGTCTCCTTCGTTACATGTCGAATGTCGTTAATTGGTATTTACTTGTTTGGCAATCTTTGAGACTTTCGACATTCGACATTTAAGAATTGAGGCAAACACGCTGCAATACCAATGTTCCAATTTTTGTTTCACCCTCCCGTCTTAAAGTTCTCAGTTTCAATATTTAATATCTTAACAAGAACTTTTGCGTTGAAACAATATTATGATTCAGGATCGAAATTTCTAAACGTATACGTCAAAAATAATAAACGCTGAAATTAATAACAATCGTTAGCTCAAAATTTGACTATCGCACCTTCTACGAAACGATTACGACATCTCGATAAAAGGAGAAAAAAGTATAGAACTATTGCCATCCTTAGACACATGTTGTCCCGCGTTCCCAGGATGGTAAGCAGTGGGCTGGTATCGGCGCAGCCGATCGTGAACCGTGGCGGTTCGATGACTTATTTCCACGATCGGCGCAACGACTGCGCGTTTCCTGATCGAGGTGGACCTCGGCGAGCGGCGGCGGCAGCGGCGGCGGGACGAGGGAGACGCGGCGAGCGTTTACGAGAAAGGGATGAAGTCCGGCGTAAGTAACTTCGCGGCGGGACTACCGTCGTCGGTGTGGTCGCGCAACACGGCGCACACTTGTCAGGAAAGGAGATGCGCGGCTCCGCGGTATAATGAACCTGGGAAACCGGTTGCATTCGCGCGAGCGCGAGCGTACGTACAGATCGATTCGCTCTCTCTGTACTTGTGTGTTACATTATGCGAGCCGCGCGCTGCATTTCCCCTCATCGAGCTTTCGCGCTGCCGCGCGCGGCCGCGGTTTATTCGCGAATATAAACTCTTCTCGCGCGCGCACTCCCTTTGTCTTTTTCGTCCTTTCCCCGCTTCCTTTTTCCTTTTTCTTTCCCTCGCGTTCGATTCCGAGTTCCTACGTCTGACTTGTGAGTGGAAAGCTATAAATATTTGTAAAGACTTTATTGGCAGATTTGTTCTTATTAAAATGCTAACACCGGATGAATTGTTTAGTATTAAGAAGCTGTATTGTGTGAGATTGTCACCTTTTAGTTTATTAACAATTCAGAAAGGAAGTATCTAAAAATCAACAGTATGAGCTGAAGAATGTGACGTAATCATTAAGCATCATATATGCATATAATAATCTTCGTGAAATTCTTAAATAGAATTTTTAACGTCTAATTTCCATTAAATCTATATATTTCTTAATCTCAAAGTGCAATTCGAAAGTTCACTATTAATTAAAAAAATATCAATATCAAATTTTTTTATTTCTTAAAATATAAATTCAATGAACCAAAAGATATTAATGATAGATGACTTTTAATTTATAATTTACGCTTTTCAACGTGCGTTCTTACAGATCTGACTGATCTTATTGAAGGTGAAAGTTGATGACATAATCTGTATTAAATCTTGGTGTAATCGAAAGGTGTCATTAATAACACTCGAGACGAATTTGCTTAATTGCATGAAAATTCTCTGGAAAAATGTTGTTTACGTAAAATCGAAATTAATAGCTTGCGATCGAGCGGTTTCCGATCGATTTCTTGATAAAGGAAATTCTTGAATAAGGAACACAACAGTATAACAGTTCGATCACGGTACGGTGACGGCTTAACGCCTCCTCATTCTGCGAATACTGTTATAAGTTTATACACATAATTATAGAGCGCTGGGTCTTATGCAATGTGATAATAATATATCGCTATCTTTCCGCAACCTACATAAAGAAATATTCTTGCAACGTAAATGCGTCCTTAACCCTTTCGTTGCTGAAAAACGCGATTCTATGTATCCAATTATACCTGTAACGGTAACGAAAGCTGTGCAGGCTAATCTGAATCTGAAAAACGGGAATCTACATCTTTCGCATTTCTCCCGAGTTTCACTCAACTATATTCCCATTCGATAGTTCTTGTTATTTACAATGCGTGATTTGATAATTATCTTAAATTATTATACTCTCAACGTATCATTTACCTTAACACGCGCAACAGATAAATACTAAGCAAGGAAGTATGCACGTCGCGAGGGACTAGTTAATGTTTCTGATTTACCAGTAAACGTCGAGAGACACATTCGCCTTCCAATGAACGACGGTCAGCGACAAACGGGGCCTGCTGGTTAATTGGCTATCAAGCGGAGAATATCACGGGGACTCCAGAAATTCTCCCCGGCAGCCAATTGCCATTAAGGCGCCGTCCACTCGGTAACCAATCTTCGTCTTGGAGATACACTTCGGATTCTCGACGCTTGTGGAGAACGAGAGGGTGCGGGGCAAAAAGCAATGAGGGAAGGAGGTGGAAAGATCATCTTCAATTAAAGCAGAGCGCGCGAAGGGAACTTCCGGCCGTCGAGATCTTCCGACTAGCAGTAAACCGTTCCGGCGCGATAGAACCGTGGGAGGAAGCGAGGCAGGGGGTGCACAGCATGGTAAGGGGGCTGTAACAGGCAGGGGTGGCGGGCTGGATTCGCGCGACGAGAAGCAGCGGGGGCTGGAACGAGGGGTAGGGGTCTGAAGAAAACACATAATAGGGTGGGGCGCTTTGCTGCCGCTTTTGAATCGATCCAACGCCAGCTACAGCTGGAACCTCATCCCACCGTGGTGGAGGCAGCGGTGCTCATTCTCTCTCCCTTTCTCTCTTCCGCCGCCCTGTTATTGTCACGCGAGGGCTCGTACATTGTGTACGGAATGTCCCAGGGTCAGGCGGGAGCCTGCCAATGATGGATTTTCGAGACAATTTGGCGCGATAAACTTTTTCGCCGATGGAGATATCGTCGTGGGAAATCGTCGCCCGCCGCAATTTTCGACATTACGTTCGCTTGGTAAGCAAACCCTCGAATGAGATTTCCCCGGGAATCACGCGAGAAATAAAATGTTGGTTCTGTCCATTTGCACTTCTAAATTCTCCTACCTATCTTTGATAAGTAAAATAGAAAGATAAAAATTTCTTCACTTCTTCAAATTTTCTTATTTCAAATCTCGATATTCAATACCCGTGACATCTTTACGCTTTTGGTATTTTTATATTTCTACAGACGATGACCAGTATAAATGCATCCCAAACATCGAATATAAATGGGATAGGTCTGGTCCGTAGGAACGATAAAAATTACTTTAAATCAGGTTTCGCAGGATCTCTGAGATAAATCTTGTGCATGCGGGTACATACAACGTGCGGAATTTGACTAACAATGAATTAACATGCATCTTTTAATCCACGGTTGCGTATGAAGGAAACCGGTTTGACATGTATGCACGGTCAAAAGAATTTTTTGCATCTTTCAATAATCTGCGCTTTCTCTGATAAGTAGCGCTATTGAAAAAGTTTATTGCGAAATAAATCACGCGTCACAGAAACGTGTACAAAACCGAAAACTCATTAAATAACGCATCAAGCACGGATCTGGATGGATCTTTTTCGCATCGGCTAAAAACGATGCGAGATTTAAAGAGAAAAAGGAGGCAAGAAATTTAAAAAAATTCTAAAAAAAAAGCTAGAAAAATGAATCTGATTTACATAATAAACCTATAAAGGTAAATTTGTTGTTTTTAAATAGTCTCTTTTAAATTTCATTACTTTCTCTTGACATCATAATATGGCATCATTGTTAACTGTCACTTTTGTTTTTCTCCGATAATCTCTCTTTTTTATGCAACGTTTTGCAAATTATTTATCACATCGTAAGTAATAATAGCCGGCACGAAAAAAAAGTTAACGACGCTCTTTTAATGTCCTCTCTCGCAGTTTTAACAGAATTACCATACTACCAAATTAGATTAAATAAAACGTTCAACGCAATAATGGGCCAACTTTATAAATAAGCATGTTTTCAGAAAAATAATGTTAAAGTCTAAAGTTAAATAATTTTTAATTTCTATCATAATAATAAGTATGAATCAAATAACTAATAGTTTTGACATTTAAGCTTTTTTTCGCATCTCATTTTTAAACGATGCAAATTATTATAATCCTTTTAAAAATAAAAAATAGATCAAATGCAAAAACATATTGTGCAATTTATTAAAAAAATATAGCATGTATGAAATTGTTTTATTTATAGTTTTTGATGAACGGAATATTGCACATTTTATTTATTTATTTTTGTAGCTATTTTTCTATAAATTAGACCATCGTGGCATCAAACGTTTCGCGTAGATCATTCATAATTATTCTTAGGAACTCACCGTTGTTGTTGCGTAGGATGGAACCAGGACTGGTGGCTTCTAAAGGGCTGCTGGGCTCGTCCGTAGGTTCTTTCTTCACGCTGAAAATGAAAATATCTATTATGTATTTAGATGAAAGGCGCAAGAATGATATTAGAGCCTGAAAGTAGTTCAAGTTCGGGTGCGGAATCCTTGCACTAGGAAAGACAGGAACTGGCGTTATTCGCCGTTCCGTTTGTCAGTACGGCCCTGGGATGCAATAAAAGGTGACCCAGTTTTGACTTCGATTCTCATCCGCGAATCCGGCTTTAGGAAAAATTAATCAAGGTAAAAATGTGCGGTGGAGGGTTGGAAAAATTGATGATGCTGAATGTATGTCCATTTTATGTGAATATTTCGCGAATGATGCTTGTAGTTGATTATAATGTTATATGTGAAATAAGATTTCTTCTCCGTTAAAATTTTTTTTTTTAAATCGTCTATATGAGAAATTCAGTATTATCAAATGGTAGGAAAATTGCAAATTTAAAATAAAATTCAAAATATTCAAGATAACCAAAAATATAAATTAGTTCTGAATTTAATCATCCTTCTATTAAATACGATAAAAAAAGATATCCATTTCATAATAAATTCACATTCAGTTATATCACGGACAGAACTTAATTCAATAGAAGCACTTGTTGAAAAAGAGAACGAAAATTTTCATATAAATAAACATTCGATCTAATTGCTCTACACAACCCAAAGACTGCGAGATCATCAGCATTTTGTTGTCTCGACAATATTGCGATATATCTCCCATATCGCGGTATCATTCGACTCCATAAGCGATCTTATAGGCGAAAGAATAACGGAGACTGTGTCTGTCACATCATCTCGTCGCCGCTATTCCTAGTATCGTCGATAATTATCGCCTTTATGGATGGATAGAACGAAGTGGGTCATCCGAAAATATCCGTATCTAAAGCTGTTCGATCACACGCGCCGGATTTTATTCGTCCTGGCAGCGTAATTTCGCGTCCTCGACCGAGCGGGCGCGTGTTTTATAGTCGCGACACACGAGGAAGCATCAAGATATAGAATTTATAGGGAACGTATCTGCAGCACGACACGGTAATATAATTGCAAGGAAGAATCAATTGCAAGTTTTACGCGATCTATCGGAAGACACGTAGGAGGCATTCTGACATTGCAATTACTTACATGGAGAATTACGGAAAGGGAAAGATATATAAACGTGAGCATCACACTTTCTAATTTCGAACTTTCCAAACGTTTACATCGAGTATAGATTTTTTTGTCAAGTTCACTTTCTTTCAGGACAAAAGTGCCGGGGGAGTATCAATAGCCTCTGATCTTTCTTCGAATTGCATTTGGAACATTTACAGTGACATATATTGCGAAAGTATTGAAAGGACACATTTAATTTAGATTAATAACATAATATAAAATCATTATTTTTCATTTAAATAGAATGAATAATTTAATTTGGATTAATAACAAGCATGCGAAACTGTTATCGGTTAAATTAAGACTTCAATAGGATTGTAATTTGAAATTTATAGACACAGAGATACGTCATGTTAAAAATAGATAAGCCGAAATAAGCGTTTCACATTCCTCCGATTTTCATGCTAATAGAAAATGCTAGAGACGTACGTCTCTTACAATAATTACGGAATAAATCCGCCCAATTCCGCGCCATCATGCGCGCTGAATTAATTAGTATTGATTACTCTATATCATTAAGCTTGTATGTAGTCGGTCGTTTTATTCATTTAGCAAGCAAACACAATACGAAAAGAAGTTAAATAATTTACGCGCGAAACAATTATACTTAGAAGCAGCAACTTGGCAGCTATATTTATTAACATAACGATTAATTTGAGTGAAGGATTTCAAATATTTAATAGTATTTTTAAGAATCCACGGATTGGAAAACTTTTCATTTTTATAATTTGAAAATTCGATTTTATCGAGACAATGTGCAGTTTCTTTTCAATTGAGGATAATCGATAAAACGAGCTGCTGTAACCTCGATATATTCAAACTTGTTTTTCCATATTTACTTTCTTGCATCGTTACAAACGAAAAATCCGCTTTCACGCGGAGGCTCAACGAGGGTTGTACCAGCTTCAATTACAAAATTCACCGTAAGGCCCTGGTGACGTAATTCGCGTTCGAATCCTCGCGGTACGGAGTTGAATTTTCTCGGCTTCAAAATTCGTTTTCCTCAGCCCCCGAGTTGCCAAACGGACCAACGCAAAAAGATATGCATCCGAGAGAGAGAGAGAGAGAGAGAGAGAGAGAGAGAGAGAGAGAGAGAGAGAGAAAGAGAGAGCGGGTATTCACAGCGGCACGGACACGATAGTTTCGTTGTGCTCCGCCGCCCTGCATTTTTAAATCAACAGAATGGAGAAGGAGCGCGCAGGGGCTGGGGAGGCCGGGGTGGCGGTGCACTTAATGCGTGCATTATTAATCGGCGCCCGCGCGCGTGTATATCCCTGATCCCGCAAATATACGCGCGGACCAGTATATTTCCGCCTCGCCGTGATATCGCGCGCGTCACACACGGTTGCCGAAGGCCGTGTACAGTCACCGCATCGTCAAGGACGAGATAATCGGGGCCCGACTTCTGTTAAGACCTCACAGCTACCCTTAATTCGCTCCCCGACGAGGGTGCCCGTCACCCGTACAGCACGAAACTTTACAGTTACATTGTAGCAATGTTGCAACAAGATTGTTACAATGTAACTGCAAGTTTTGTGCTGTATGGGCAAGCAATGAAAGTTCTATGCGCGTGGAAATCTCAAGATTCGAAAGAACTTAAAATTCGAAGCGCGTCTCGACGGAAGATTTTTAGGCATCGTCGTATCAATTCGTTCGCGCGAGATGCGCGCGATCGGCAACGTGCATATTTATTTAATGAATACTTTTGCCCGCGAGCGGGGCTACGTTACCGCAATAATCCGGCGTAATGCTCGCGCAGGTTGCTCGGCGATCGTCCGGATCGACGGCAAGGGAAGCGACATTGTCAAAATTCGCTGCGAAGCGGACGCGGACTGGAGGCGACTCGTGCGCATGTGCACGCCGTATAAATTCGGTGCGAGTTCAATTTCCAGCGCCGCACGGGAAACTGAATCTTACGTCGCGGGGGATAAAGGGCCATTTTCGCGTGCCGAGCGCCGAAATCTGAACCCGCCGAAATTACACGGACTATTTCTCTCTCTCTCTCTCTCT
>JAJVSH010000011.1:2483476-2506263 GCA_021460005.1 Tetramorium alpestre
GGGCTGGAGGGTCTCGGCGAGGAGCTCGCGGTGGACGCCGTGTTGGTCTCCTCCACGTCCATCATCGTTCATACCGATGACGGCCACCACCACCAACACCAGCACCACCACCGCTATGCGATACGCGAAGTCCCGCGAGGGGGCCGTGCGGAGGGTGGGTGGAGGGTAGCGGGGGGAGGGCTGGATTGATAACGGACGACGAGCACGGCAGCGCGACCGCGACGATCACGACGATGGCGACGAGCCGCGAGGGAATCGCGCGACGACGATCGCGGGAGCGAGGGTTACTTCGAGCGGTCGCGATTCCCGCGCGGGGGTGCGAAGGGAGTGAGGGACAGGGGGGGGATAGAAACCACCAGAATCGAGGGAGCTCGAGCCGAGTGCGACGGGGAATGATCGGGGGCTGGTTTCACGCCCGTCGTCCGCGAGCGCGGGCTTACGGGTAACAACTGGCGAACGGCGCCGCCACCCCTATCACCCCCTCGCGACGCGATGCCTGGCGAACCTGCGCCGCCGAGCACCTGCCACCGTCGCGCAGGCGTCGCGACACCCGAGATCTCCCGAGCTACCCGAGGTCGAAGAGCGGAACAACCCTCGTTTTCTCGAGAAACTTTTTGCACTTAAATTCGGTTTTTAACATTTAACGTAAAACGTGTCGACATTTCTGGAGGGAAGATATAAAGGATATATGAAAATAGATTCTTTTTGAATGTTTAAAATAATTCAAATTAAATATGAAGAAAGCTAAATACGATTCAAGCTGGATCTTGGTAATTGAATAGTGCCTGCGTGAATTTTAATAAATTTCCGAATCATAAATTTGCATGCCAATTATTTATCCATCTTAAAACATAAAATAATTATAGTGTATAAAAAATATATTTATAAATAATTATGTATATAATATTTATATGTAAAGGCAATGTTATCCTTTTAATAATGCTCTCTACTCGGCAAAACTATTCCTTGTGGATGGATGCGTTGCTTTCGAATGTTCCGGATAATACTTGGATGACCCATTAATAGCTTTTTTCTATACAAATTTAGGATATATAATTGCATACATAATTACACCAAATATATAGATAATTATGTAGATTTTAAATATATTATATTTAATTATTATAAATATATTATATTATATTTAAATATATTACTCTTAATAGTTTTCCTATAAACGCCTTGTCTGCATCGTAAAGTGTCGTCTTTGCTTCCTCTTATTTTTCTATCTTCCCCGAATGATGATATCTTGCAAAAGTTTCTCCCACCAACAATGGAAATACTAAAGTGGCGTCGGCACACACCTGTAACAGAAGCAATAATGTCATTCATGATAATTCGATCGGTTGTCGATCGTTATACTTAAATTTAGTATCAAAGGAGTATCAAACGACGTTACCTTAACGGGAGTGGCATCTTTCCGAATTTTTCCCCAGGAAATTGCTTCTTCGGGCTGGGCGCCGCTGTCGCTGCCGTCAAATTCCGAAGAGGTATTGATGTAAACAGCATAGTCCGCGCCGTTCCTCTAAAATAAAGTACCGTTACCGTTGCGCGACTGCGAATATGCCAGAATAATATGCCAAACAGAATTGTCGTCTTACCATGAGATTAGCATTGCAGATGTGATGCTTCACCATACCACTTCCAACAATTATCATGCCGCTATTCACCGCTTTAATAGCTATCCTGTTTAATCTCTTGATATCTATAGAAGATTAAAGATTCATTAATTCGTATTCATGTGAACAAGTGAATGTTACGTCTTATGTCTAAAATTAACCTCCGATAATATCAAGTACGAGTCCTGGATTCTTGTACGAATGGAAGAACAACATATCCCCGAGACTACCGTCGGTCAATGCCGGGCAAAACACCGGGATCTTATTTTTCGCGGCCCAATAGTAGATTGAATCTTCATGATTAATTTCCCCACCGAGTCTTGTTATCATTTTAGACGGTGTCCATAAAGTGCCCTAAAAAATAATTTAATCGTAGACATAAAAACATGAGTTGATTCAATCGTCGCAAAGATAATTCGTTTACCTTCGTTTTTTGTTCATCCAGCATTGCGTCTAACTTCGGCATTAGCCAATCTTCGAATAGACAATAATTATCATTCGGTACCATTAAATTTCCCGTTCTGTTAATTCCACTTTCCCTGAGCTTTCTGTCATCCAAATAGAAGCTGCCGACGTACGTAGGCGCCAAACATTTTATGAAATCCTCTTCCACTCCACCAGCTGAAGTAACGAGACAGTCTACCTATAAAATATCTGTCTAAAGTTGCAAAGTACATACAAGATACCCATTAATGTATGTTGAAAGTACGAATCTACCAGTTTATGTTGCACAAGAAATCTTATGACATCCCTGATGCCACTTGACACCATATTCGATGTATAACCCAGAAATATTGTACAGTGGTATTTCCTTTTTACAAATTCATCCTCCTCCGAGTCGTCCAGCTGATCTTCCATGAGAGGTATGCTCCTTTGGTGCAACATTTTGTTAATTTCTTCAATCGCTCGTCCAAAATTTGTAGCTTGGAATCCACAACTTATCATGGTTGCAAACAGTTCATGGTAGTCAATTCCCTTGTTAAAATCATAACCTAAGAATACAATTTTATTATTGTTTGTACGACAATATATAATCTTCGCATGGAATGATTAGAATCCATCTATTTTATAATAAAAAGGATGCCATTCAAAAATTCAAAAAAATGCTCATCTGCTTATACAATCTGCCAATAGCTGCCCGAGAAGTGAAAGAAAAGGTATTAAAAGTTACGTGGAGCTATTAAGCAAAGGTGCATGTAAACATCAAGCAGAATTGACTAGATTCTGTTCCGTGCGAGGAATAATAGTAATGACAAGCTTCAATGGAAAATACATGGAATTAGATACCTTTTACTGGATTTGTACAAGACGGTAAAGAACTGCTGGAAACCATGACAGAATTCCTTGCCAATTCTTGTTCTTGTAAATCCTGTTTTCTTTCCGCATCGCCCATAATGACAATATTTCTAATATATTTGGTAATCTTGAAAGAGACAAATAATTATAATATAACAAATTACTCACAGAGAAATTAATGTGGATTATATCATTGATACAATATAATTAACTGACAGAATATATCTATGTCAAATCTAACAATTAACTTGCAAACTAAATGCTTTCACATCTTTATCATTTCCTTCTCTTCTCCAGCATCTACTTTTTTATTTCCTCTCAGTTTATCGTTTCGCATAAAGTTGAAAAACATTATATGAATATTTTCAAGTATCATTTATTCTTGTTCACATTCGGTGAACATAAAATGATAATTTGGAGCAATCGGGTGATATTTCTGAATGCAGCCCAGCGAGACAAAGGGAATAGGCTCTAGCGACTATTCTTTTTTTTGTTTTTTCTGTTTCGTTTTACAATAGAAATAGAAGCATTTAGCTCGTGAGTAAAGTGTTGATATCATTTGTTAAATTACGATATAACCGGTAAACTGACCGGCAACTGACGATTTCTCGTAAGAAAAATATAGAAAGTCTTTTAGATCAAGTAACAGTTTTAGAGAAAGAATGATATATGAACAATATGCATGTATATTTAATTATACGTTATCATGAATGCTATACTTTTCTTTTTGGAATCTTTAACGTGAATCTTTTAGCCTATAGTCAAGAGCAAGTGCTCTTTTAGCTATTAGACACACACTGCACTAAATCATGAATGCTAACACGTAATTCTAACCTGCCAAAATATGTTCGGGATCCAGGTCTTTTCTCCTTTTTCTTTAAATTTAATTCCTACACTCTGACGAAGGTTATTACGGTCAATATCACTTATTGTTAGGACTAGGATTAATGTTCCTTATGCTTTGGTGCAGTGTCCACTGTAAAACAACTACGTTACTTTTGATATTTTATAAAGACTGCATTCAGTAAAAAAAAAGAACTTTATGACTGTTGCAAAATTAGAGAATTTACGACTTTATGGATAACTACAATATCTCTACTGATAAGTTTTATGAAATATTGTCGATATGTTATCCTTTATCGGTAATTCTCTTATTTCGTTTCCTATTCTGACCGCAAGATGTTGAGAGGGCATTAGCGTAGTGTACAGCGAGTGTTTGTTTTTCGAATTTAACTTTGGTTAGGTCATTGTGTAAAAATCAATTAGGCATACATAGTTCATTTTCCTGTTTTTATTGATTTACTACATTTCCAGAATAAACGTAAGAATGTCAGTTCAATTAACTTTAGATTTCTTATTGCTTTTATAAAATGCATCGAGATGATACTTGTCGTATCTTGGATCCCTTAGGACGATGTATCTCCAATGCAGAATTTCGCCGAGTAAAGCTACGAAACTGAGGAGATAACCGATCCCGAGAGCGGTAAAGGCGCCGTACAACTTGCGTAGACTTACTAGCGCTGTCTCGGATTCTGATTTCTGCCGTGATTCATTGATTTTTGACCATTCCATGACATCGCTCAGCCATTTGCCCACCAAACCAATTTCCGTCATCCGCATCACCTAAAACGTAAGTAAAAGTGTGCCAAATAATCTGATTTTCTAAAAACCTATAACATAAGATAAAAAATTGAGGGAAAGATATTTTCTTCTGAGTTAATACGTATTAATATATTAATTATGATTTAATGTGTTAATTTAACCTCTATCGCCGAAAATATTTTCTGAAAAATAAATTATATACAGTGTTTTATACATAAATAAAATTTATTTGATATTTAACTTAATTTCAAGTAATGAAAAAAACAATACAATTAACAAAAATATGTTTTGATAAATAAAATTATTCCGATAAAAATATCTTCCTCTTTCTCAACATGCTATAATTCTTCGCAATAATTCTCATAGTTAATTGCCCTTTATTAATTAAACTTGATACTATCAAGCAAAAAGTACCCATAAATCCACGTGAGGTTTGATCGGAGAATTCTTTTCCAGTCCTAATGCGATCGGCATACGGACGACGCATTCCTCCATGATATGCAAATTGTATTTGACTGATGATTCAGTGCTCCTTCCGCTCATATTTTGTCGACCAGTTTGCTTTTCGAATATCCGCATTCCGCGAGCGTATTGTAATGAATACGAATTCTCGTAGTAACAAAACGTCCCATTGGCCACCCGATCAATCGCGTCCTCCTCGTTTTCCGTCAACTCGAACTTATTGCCAATTTCCTGACTGTGTGGATCCGAAGAGGCGAGGAAGAATTCTTTGCTGTCTTCGTTCCAGCCTCCCACTGCTAGTGATGATCTCGTCAATTGCGCCAAAGTATCGATAGTTACTCTGCGATGAAATGAATAAACAGCATTAATTGCAGAAGAGAACAGAATGAAATTGTATTTCTAAATATTCAATACTAATTAAATTGACCGGTAAAAAATACAATTTTCTTTGGCTGCGCTCCATTTTACGCTGTAACGCTCAGTCAGTATCATTCTCATTCTTTCTTTTAAACAAGAACGAAGAAGAAAAAGAAGTGAAGCATTTATAAAATATTAAGTGGATCGCAGCCTAGTTTGTAATTTTTTGTTTTCGAGCTTCAATAAAATTTCGAATGTGAGCAAATGCCTCGACGTTTCCGTCGAGAAAGTTTCAAATTTGATTGAAATCTGTGGCGAAAAAAAATAATCCGAAACTTTATACACATCATTATCATTATACTGTACTTAGCGACAGGACGTGATAAGGTCGCAGTCATGCTGGCGCGATAAATGACAGCTGCCAAGATGCTATAGATCCACCACCAGCCGATGAAGATCCTCACGGTCCAGGCGGTTGGCAAACGCGGCAGGGAGACTTGGAGCAACATGCTATATGTGTATAGCATGCTGTTCTGGAGCTCGGTAAACAGATACAAACCCGAGCTATCGTTCGCTTCGTTATGTCTCAGGGACACACGCGAGCCTATGTATTTCTGATAGAGCAATGCAAATACATGGAAAGCTCCACCGGCCAACAATAGAGTGCAAAGAAGTACTATCCATGCGTTCAACCTGGAAATGTTGAAAGTGTCTAGCTTTGAACGTTACGCAATATAAATGTATGCAAAGATTAACGGGTAAAGAGATTAAAATCTTTATGCAATTATCTTTCTGAAACTTTTTTAATTACTATAATATAAATATTTACTTGGCAAAAATTTAAAAGAATAATGCTTTAATTAATTGGAACTTTGTGTCTCAATTCTTTTAAATTTTTTTTTTTAATGAATAATTATTCATATGACAAATGTGTTTGTAATAATGTACCTGAAAGGTAATATCAGTAATTTCCACGAATTATCGGTTAATGCTTCCGGTGTTAAAAAGGTAAGACACTCCGTGTTGTACGGTGTAGATAAATCGAAATAATTCAGATGATGCAACGTGTAATGCAAATCCCCGAGAAAGAAATCAGCATTTTCGGCAATCGCCTCGCCAAGGAGACCTGTGTAGCTATCGTTATCTCCCGCTCTACCCCATCTTTCGTTCATGATGTTAGAAGGCATATAGTAATTCGTTTTGAAGTTCATCGCTTTCGCTATGATTCGGATTAGCTGAAACAATGAGTCTTCCGTCAATTGAGCAAGATCTCTAAATTTCTTTACTGTAAATTAAAATATAGAGAAATAATATGAGAGAATGGTGAGGAAGAATCTGTATTTATTACTATTATTTAAAAATGCTTAGAAAAAGGAGTGTTTCTTTTTTAAAATTTTCTAGATGTTTAGACATTTGAATTAGTTTGCAAAAAAAGAAGTAGGAAATTAATATCTAACAAAATTATTTTAATTCTGTTATAATATGAATAATTAATTTATATTTTATTGACGTCATGTTTGATTCTTTATAGTTATTGTTTTTAATTTTAATTTTCATTCATTTTTCCGTTTTATTCAAGGCTTTAATACGTACTTCAAATTCGATACCCAAAGCCTTAGGACTTACAGTTGTTGTGCTTTGTTGGTAGTAATCTCGCGATGCTTCCGTTACGGCTGGTATATGTTCAAAAACCGCAATTCTAAAAATTTTGTTAGAAAATTAAACTATGGTTATAACAATGAAATAGATTAATTACGTTTTTATGCTACGATAAAAATGGAAACTTAATATAGTTTTCTTTTGAAACAAGTCTTGCAAACGAATTCCGAAAATTATGAGCTTTATTCTCATACATTAACGAATGAATGTTACTAACCGCAGACTGTTGCCATGAAGATCCGTGGTTTTCGATATGTAGTGATTATTACCGTAACGCAATTTTCCGTTCTGCCACGTATCGATGTACTTGATCGCCGTAAAATCTCTCGTGCGCGACGGATAATAGACGGTATTTAAATCGATTTGTTCCACGGTAACTTGCTCACCCGAACGGTACTTGTACATATTATATCGTCGTATAAACACCACGTTAACAATTCGATTCCAGATGTAATGCAATTCGGGCCTGAATAACCGATTGTCGTGCAGAATTAAGAAATAACCGCGCGTGTTGATGAGACGTTCCCTGTAAAAATCAGGATAGCGATTCAGAGAGAAAGAAAATAAAAAAAGAATACAAAATTGAATACAAGTCTCGGCAATAACATGAGAATCTAAGTACGATAGCACGAATGTCTTGGGGAAACAAAATCAAGAACTTGGAAAATATATTCCGTGGTTCTATAATAAAAATAATTTGATAAGACATTTTTAAAAGTTAGTTAAGTTTTCAATTTATAATATCATTACTTATTAACTTTCAATTTACGCCTTTTTCAAGTGACAGTATTGAATTATTTTTAAATAAATAGATAATTAACTAAAGACTTGAGAGAGAGAGAGAGAGAGAGAGAATGAAACTATTAAAATTAGTTATATGTGAGTTAATGTTATCATTTAATTAATAATACAAATTTATAAATTATACATTTTAAACTAAAGTTGAACAACCGCATTTGACTTTCAAAGAGTTTCACTTTTTCCTTGTTACTTGTTGAATTATTTACCATAACTGAGCCCTCTCTGATAGAGAAACATAGAATTAACGTAATTTCTTTCACAATTGATAAATTTATTAATTGATAAATTAGCAAATCTGTATTAGTCTGCAGCCTTAATTGTTTACCCTTCGACGTATTGCAGAAATCGTGACGTTAGCAACCCATTACTGATTAGTATAACATATGCGTAGCAACCTGTTGCTTTGATATGTTGAAGTGTTTTCATTATTCTTTTTCTCGGTCGTGAAAAATCCTCGCTATCACGTACGCCGATCTGAGAATAAAAAATGCGACAAACACGTACGTTAAATGCCCGTCGCGACATTTAATCCTTTATCATAAATATTTATGATAAAATAATACCTCTTTGTTATTGATTCTCTTATCGAATCTGATTAGATGTAAAATATGAATAAGAAAAAGATTTAATGGGCAGATTAACTTGAGCAGACTTAATTAAGTTTCAATTATTTAACTTTAAACTTTAAGTAATAAACACCTAATTATAAATTTTATTTCAATCTTATAATTTTTTCTAAATAAAATTTCTGCTTGGACTATTTTAATCGCAATACTTACATCGTATCTCGACAAGAAGGAAAATATTTCAATGGCACGCGTATCAATTAGTCCACGATAAACGGGATCGGTAATGAAAACTATGCAGTTGCTATGCATGGCAATTTCTTCTACGATTTGTTCGGCCACCGATTTCAAATCGTCCATTTTCCGTTTGCATCGCAATTGTTTGAAACTTCTGTAATACGCGGGAGCAGTATTTTACGTCATTTGAAAATTCTAGGCATGTGCATTATCGAGATGATTAATTAGCACCAAAGAAAAAAAGAGTTTCATAAGAGTATATTTTTTATTATCATATTTTTTTGCAACTTTCAATAATGCGAAATTTTAATTTATTTTATAAAAGAAACGGGTTAGTAAGAAAAAAATTATTTTATTTTAATAATAGAATTGAAAAATCGCATAATGACACATGCGTTCGTAAATTTAAAATAAATAAATTCTTCCTTTTATATCGAGAAAAAACGTTCTTATATTAGAATCTGTACGATTTATTGCAGTCGTACCTTTCTGCAGCAATGCGGATGAGTTGTGAAAAGAAGGTAATAACCACGATTATTGTCGCGACATGCATATTTCGAAGGTTGCTCGTCTACGGTTCGTTGAAGAGAATCTTTTGCTCGTATTAAACTATCGATCTCTTGGAACCCTTGCCCACTTTACTCTTTCACGATTTTAATTCTTGATGATCTCATTTGCAAGCAATTGTGTTTGTAACCGGGATCGCCAGTAGTCCTGCATAATTTCTCGCAAAAGTCTCAACCGTGTCGAATTGATATTGATCGAGCATCGAAGCGAATGCTTTTGCTTTGAATAAGTTATTTCACTTATTGCAGAGTTGTTAAAAATCCAGTTGTGGGCAATTAGTATTCGAATACATTTTTCAACAAACTTTCCAAATGTACGAATGTTTTCTTGATGACGTTGACCTGAGGACAACCCTCACAAAGACTATTTGTCGCGAGCAAACTCAAGTCCTGAATGTTAATTACTAAAGTTTTATATAATAAATTTTTGTATAATTAACATGTTAAATTGAGAATTCAATGCCAAATTTACAGAGATCCAATCTCAAAATAACTGTGCTGATTCTCCTTGTTAAACCAGTTATTATGCACAAAAAATAAGATAAATGTCTTATTTATAGACGTAATGCGTATCATACGTTAAAAGCAGTTGTTAGATTTGTTAAGCACTTATCCAGCTATTATTTCCATATCCTACTATTTCCATAACTGTACATTATTAAAAAAAGAATCACAATAATAATTTTATTTTATTTTACCAATAATAGAAATAAAAATTTTAATGGTGATATATGCACAAGATATTGATAATTTTATTCTTAACATTCTTTTGTTTTAGTTTTTAGTTTCAATCTTTCAATCTTCAAAGTTTCAATCTTTTTCTCTTTTCGCCAAGCAATAAATATCAGTAGCTATATTATTTATTATATAGCATTTCACAGATATATACAAAGTCGATATAATGACAATATTAATCGTATATTACAAGGTCATCAGTTTTATTTTACGAACTAGGTACGATACAAAAACTTTAATTAGAAGCATAGATCTGACACAAATAGCTTTACATACTTAAAAATTAAATTTTTTTTATATTAAATTTTAAATTGTGATAATAATGAAAAATAGTGTTCCACCATCACTTTTGACAAAAAAGTGATGGTAAATATATCGTCATTATACATAATGCGTAATAGCGCGTCCCCCGCGTGGGATGCAGTTAAATATCGTCACTATGCACATCGCATAATATGTATTTTAAAAAGTAAATAAAAAAAAGTAAAAGAGATTAAGGTTAATCTGCATTGATAAAAAATGGAAAATGGAATAACAAATAGAACAGGGTATGCAGAATTTAAAAGAATTCATTTTTTTTAAATTCTCTATGAATTAACGTAATCTGTTCGAAATAAACTCAAAAGAATTCCTTTTCGCTAATTAAAAAGAATCTTATAAAAGTATATCTTTCGACTTCTTCTGGAATTCCTTTTATATCTTTGTAAGAAGGGATCGGAACCGATGACATAAAAAGCGAATTCACTTTCAACTCTTAAGAATGTTTTCGAAACAGAAATGGGATGGAACAAGAATTTATTTCATTATTCAAGAATTCCAAATGAATTTTGCATTCTCCGTGCTGTTCAATCAGTTCGATTAAAATCCTCTCTTTTCGACATCGATGGTTGACGACGGTCTCTGAATCTCTGGATCTCTGGTTAGAACGGCGCTCTATGTATGAAATAAACATAGATCCTAACAATAAGATAACGTACGAGTGATCTTGCCAATTCTAAAGTCCAGATTTGGTGAAAAAAGTCTCGCTATCAGTCGGATCTTGCTTACGTTTTGCTTCCACATCAAGTGGAATTGCATAATAAGTTTTTGCATGAGTTCGTTTCTCTTATCTGAAGCACTGGACATGGATCTAATCTCGGGACGGGAAGGAGGGACGGATTAAGAACGTCATTCTGTCCTCAAGAACGCGCGTCAAAGTTCGACAACGCAAATCGATTCTCGATTCAAGGTTCCCGCACGTTCAATATTTATTATCGCCCGTCGCGACACAAAATTTTGCGCATAAAGAAAAGGTGAAAAACCCACGTTTGTTACTACATTTACATTCGTTCGTTGTTCGCACGTTTAATCAGGACTAACGTTTTCCGAATAATTAACTATTCGTGCTTTGCGGCAGCCAAGGGCAAGGTAAGCATGATCATATCCATAATATTGCAGATAAAAAATATATACGTGCATCGACACTATCGTTCTAATTGTAAATGTGACGTGTAAAGTAATACGCGGGTTTAACGTGAATGAAACCAGGACAAAAAGTGCTGACTGTGTGAGTCAGTGTTCGGTTTTCAGGTCAGGTTCTCGCGACACGTTCTCCATCTCCGTCGCCACCGCCGTGTTTCAGTTCATCATCAGCTCGCGTAGCAAACGCAGTGAAGAAAACGTTGAAGTCTCTTCTTCGAGACATCAACAGAATTGTACACAACATCCTTGTATGTAATTGTACACAACATCGGGCGCAAGTGCGAGGTACGGCTGGTGAAGTTGTTGAGTTTTTCAAGTTTTTAAAAATGCGACGATTTGTTTTTCCCTCTCACTCCTTTTTTTTTTCTCAAAATCCAAATGACCCGGGTAGAACAAAAAATGATAATATCAAATGATGTCGAAATGACAAAAAAATGATTAAATTATGATTGAAAGGTGAATTTTGTAATCATATTTTTGTCATTTTGACATCACTTTGACATTATCATGATTTCCTGTTCGACTTGGGGATTCTCTAGAACTGTGGTCCATTTTACGCTACACTTCCAAATGAAAAAAGGGAAAGAAGAACGTTTGAGAACATGTGTGCATCAAGTGGACATCAAGTAGAACAAAAATTATAATGACATCGTCGATGATATATTGACATCAAAATAACGCTAAAGCAGCAATAAAGTGATATAATAATGACATTTTGGAGTCATTTTGACATCTTTATGATTTTTTGTTCTACCTAGGCCGCGGCCTAGATTCTATTCTTTGCAGCTAAATTATTCGTTTTACCAGAGAAAAAGCTGAGAGCGGCCATCCCGGCCTTTTTCGTGGGACCGATATTTGCCACATCCACTTTCCAAAACAGTTGATAAATCGTTTCATTGGATGGTATGTATCATGCTAAATCCACTTTTTGACCATACACACCATGATGGATGGATGGACGGATGGACGGATACACACCATGCAATAAAGCGATTTTATTGACTGTTTCGGAAAGTGGATGTGACAAATATCGGTCCCACGAAAAAGGCCGGGATGGCCGCTCTTAGGTTTCTCTCTGGTTTTACTGATAGCGCTAATAGCGTTTCCCCCAACGTACCTCTAGTGGCACGTATTGAGTCTTTTTAAACGTTTCTTAAACGTGTCTAATGTTTTAGAAAACATTTATGCGTACATGAACATTATGTGCTATCTCATTTTAAGTATCATTAAGTATATAAGAGTGCAAAGATTACTTCTACTAATGTACATAGCATATTAAATAGAAAAAAAATGCGCACGCGCACGAGAGTTAAAGATAGAGAGATAGATAGAGCAAGAGAGAGAACACATTCGCGATATACGTCCACTCCTTCCGTTCTCAATTGCACTTTCTGCGCGTTTTTTTCTTTTATGCTGTCCGAGCATGCTTGGCACATTTTAATCCATGTGAGAAGGATGGATGCTCTCGACTGTCGGGCGCCGCGGAGAAAGGGGACTGTGCGATTAAAGTTTATACGCTATTGAGATCTGTAGCTATCTATATGTGCTATTTTATACGTGTTGTTTTATCGTATACATCATGTAGAAATCTCGCGTCGCATTCTTAGATATCGTATAATAGAATTGTAATATCTTGTAGTATGTAACGTACAACGATAAAAGCCTGTATCCTAAAGACAATTCACACAGTCAACGTGACAATCTAGTTATTGACACAGTGATTGAAACGATTTTTAATCATGCAAAAACTGCTGAATAATCGTGTGTTATCGTTTTTAACGTCAAATAATAAGAGTCATCACTCATTTATGATACGTTGTAACATTTCTAGTTTCGCGAGAAATAAACGCGCGATGTCCACCGCCAATAACTTGATAAAGGATTTGCCGAAAGGACCGCTGGATGCTTACAGGAAGCGAGCGACATTTGACTGGAAGTCGTTCAAGTTATCTTTAGAGGGAGAGGATTGCGTACGGTATCAGGTATCAAGATTGAATTAATTGCATAAAGTTTAAACTGTATTAACATTGTGTATTGACCTAAACGTATACTAAAACATCGATTGAATATCTAGAAAACATTATGGGAACTCATCGAAAGCCATCCAGCGTTTCAAAAGTCGACATGGCCAAAAAGTTTGGATGAGATGCGACAACGCTGCAACAGTCAGATAGAAGCGCTTCGCGAGAATGATATAGATGTAATTATAATAATATATATATAATAATTATTTAATCAATAAATTATAATATGATAACCACGAATCGTTAGTAATAAGTAAATTTTCTATTTTAGTATAAAAATATTTGAAACAATATTGAGATTCTTATAATTAACAATCGTGTTGTAATGTTTTTAGTTATTGGGAGATCTCCGATCTTCCCTTTATATTTTTCAATATGATGGATCGCTACCGATAAGAATGAGTATCTCCTATGGCATGGTACCAGGCACTATATTAACGTTAGGAACCCAACAACATCAGGATCTTATGGTAGAGTTTGGCAGTGGAAATGTATGTATGAACACGACACAGTCTCGTGAATCAATACTATAAAATTTATTAATATTCTTATTGCTTATAGTATATCGGCTGCTTTGCGTTGACTGAAATTTCTCATGGGACCAATGCGAAAGGCATGCGTACAAGAGCAACGTATGACGTAGCAACGAAAAGTTTTATCCTTCATACACCCGATTTTGAAGCTGCAAAATGTTGGGCAGGTGGTTTAGGTAAGCTAAATTTCAATCTCGATAAATAGAATTGATGATTAAGATGTAATAATACTTGATGTATTAAGTATTTTATATCTTTTCTAACTGTAATTTTTAGGAAAATGCGCGACGCACGCCCTCGTATTTGCGCAGTTAATTACACCGGACGGAGTGAACCATGGCCTGCACGTTTTCATCGTACAAATTCGTGATTTGAAAACTCATCTACCTCTTCCTGGTGTCACCGTTGGTGATATGGGTGAAAAGATAAGCCTTAACGGAATAGACAATGGATTCTTAATGTTTGACAATTACTCTGTACCGCGTAGTTGTCTGTTAAATCGCACCGCGGATGTCAGCGAAGATGGAAAATATGTCCTTGCTCTAAAGGATGAACGAAAAAGATATGGTGAGAATTAGCATTAATAAGATAAATTCATATGTCATATTTTGTAATTGTGATTTCATTGAAGTTTCGTGCATGCAGGCTCGTCATTGGGTGCACTCTCGGGAGGTCGTGTCACCATTACTGCAATATGTTCGCATTATATGTCGATTGCACTGACGATTGCCATACGTTATTGCGCAGTTAGGAAACAGTTCGGCCCTACTGAAGATAATGAATTGCCGGTTATAGAATATCAAACGCAAGTACGCATAACAGAATTTTTATTTTAAATTAAATAGAGAAAAATTGTCGTATTTGATGTTAAATATATATTTTCTAGCAATGGCGTATCATTCCTCATTTAGCCGCAACGTATGCAATAAAAATATTTTCTACAGCGATGTACTATGAATTGCAAAGGCTTCAAATGAATCGCTTGACGAATGAGGATGAAGACTTGACTGCCGATCTAGGAATGGAGATACATGTGTTATCTTCTGCAGCGAAACCATTATGTTCGTGGACTGCACGTGACGCGATTCAAGATTGCAGAGAATCTTGTGGTGGGCATGGATATTTAAAAAGTAAGTACAAAATCTTATTTATAAAAATTATATGTATCTATATAATAAACTATTATCATTTTATTGTTAGTGTCTCGTTTGGGTGATATAAGAGCTGAAAACGATGCAAACTGTACTTATGAGGGCGAAAACAATGTACTTATTCAACAAGCAAGTAATTGGTTATTAAATCAATGGGCAAATGCAGTTAAAGGACAGCCTGTACCATCTCCGCTTAATACTGCGGATTTTCTGATGCATGCAGAAGAAATACTTAACACCAAATTTAATCAAACTACAGTGGAAGATATATTGAAACCTGAAAGTATGATAAAAATTATTCTTTATTGTATTAAAATATGCTTCAAGTTATGTATTTGATGAATGATTTATTTCAGTTTATATATATTGTAATTAATATATTACTTTCTTAATTTTAGATTTGCTCTTAGCTTTTAAATGGTTGGTTTGTTATTACTTGAACAAGACAGATCAACATATGAAGGAACTCAAATCAAGGGGAATGTCTGATTTTGACGTGAAAAACAATTCCCAAACGTTTCTGGCACGAACCTTGTCTCTTATATACGCAGAGGTAAATAAAATATATTTTACTTGAAGTAAAAAAGAAATGATAAACAATTAAATTTAAACAATTCGTATCAAACTAAAATGTAAATTTTTTATTTATCAGATTTCAGTGAAAAATATGCTTGCATCTCTTATATAATAAATATGTTGTATATATATAATAAATATTTTGCATTGATTTATATATATTTACAATATCACAGAATTTAAATAGTTTTTTTTTGTTACAGCATGCCGTAATGTTGTATTTTATCAAATGTTTAAAAGATCCAAAATGGAAAGTAAATGAAAGAAAGGTATTGACACAATTATGTTCTCTATTCGGAGCTATAACATTGGAGAAGAGATTGGGAGATTTGTACGGCGGTGGTTATGCCTCTCCTAACAGTAAAATACATAATCTTTTGCGGGAAGGAATTATAATGTTGTGCAAAGACTTAGTTGACAATGCTGTTGCGTTAGTTGATGTACTGGCACCGTCAGACTTTGTTCTTAATTCTCCTCTAGGAATGTCCGATGGCGAGGTATAGACTATTGCTGCCTAAATATTTTATTGCATTATTTATATATGTAATAATTATCTTTTTTCTATAAGTAAATTGAAATGTTTTTTTTATCTAGGTATACAAGCACATAAAAGAATGGATATTTAAAGACAAAGAGAACTTGGAACGTCCATCATGGTGGAGTTCAATCCGAGCTAAAATGTAATATTACGGATATAAATAGTAGTTTTTTTCTATTATTTTGTATTCATAAACTTTAAAATATCTTCATAATAACTTGAACAAATTTTGTACAAATTATGCATATATTAATATTTTTAGCTCTTTCGCTCCGAAGAACGTGTGTGTGTATATATATATATATATATATATGTCTTCGAAATACTTTATTCGTTGATAAACTATTTTATTAATTTGATATTTTATTGGCTCAGTCTTGTAATTGTAATACATTTGCTATTGTAATACATTTCATCGCAAAGTTTAGAGAGCAAAAAATGCAATCATATCCATTTTGTATGTTAATGTCGTCTCGTCGACGACGTTACTTCATCTACAACAATCATATTTTATCACAAATAGGCTGAAGCGAAAGGGTTAAATATTAAAATAATTTATTATATGCTGTAAAATTTGTGCTTCGATATCAATTATTGTTACATTTCTAATGTGATAAATATAGTTTATATATATTGTTATAAGAGCTTTTATATATTGTTTATATTTTTATTAATATATATATAACATTATCATTTATATTAATATATTTTGTTATATATATTAAATAATATAGTTTTTAAATGAAAAAGTTTATATTTTAAACATTTATAATATATTAGATAAGAACGAAATATAATATAAATCATATGTAAGAAATGATATTTTGAAGAAAGTCTGATTATAAATATAAAAATAATTTTTATTGCAAATTGAAGTTTTTATTGTATACATATTTATAATTCTGTATGTTTTGATGTCTCTGCAAGTGGTAATTCTTTATCTACTTCTGCAAACCAATCATTGTATACAGCTTTAGGATCAACTGACCAAAATCTATGAAATGATATAGGTTCTTGAGATGCCAAATAAGCGTTAGGATAGTCTACGGGTTGTGCCTGTAACAATTAAATACAAAATAGTTTAATATCATTGAATACGTTAAAGTAAATACTAGAGTTATATCATCGTTTTAAATTATATAATCTTATACATATTTATGTATGTTAGTTCAATGTTCAATATAAATTACAACAAAAAATTATTATGCATACCTGATGAAACATTGAAGAATGTACGCCTTCTACTCCAAGTCGTAATAAACAAAATCCAAAAAGATGCATGTCATCGGGAGTGGTCGCAGATGGGCAAGTACACGCACCCGGTTCTACCATTAAATGAACCAAGGAAGCTGATAAAACGACTCCTGCGCCGCCAGTTAAATATGGATAGCCATATTGACTATCCCACATACGAAACCCATAACGTTCGCCGATCGCAACTGAGTGCTTAGAATTGTAGCACGTGAGCAAGTTTAATAAACGTACCACACTGTAATATATTAAAGTACACTTCAATTTTTCAATATCTTTTAAAAATAAAGATTACAAACTTTTTACAACTTTGCATAAAATTTTAACAATTTAAAAATAGAATTTTTTAATACAGTAACATTCACCTGAATATAGTATCATCGTCGACAATGGCAAGCCAATCAAAATTACGTTTTTTTAGTATTTTGCTAGCTTCTTGCAAGATAGCATAAGTTTTAGCACAGTGTCCTTTAGTAGTATTCGGGACGATGTATGCCTCTTGTAAATTTTTGTCTAGAACAATTCAGTAATTTATAAAGATTATAAATATATTAAAATATACATAATTTTAATGATCTGATATACCGGCTGCATCACTGAAATATCCAATATTCAAATCATACTTGGCCCACAACTTTTTAATCACTGGAATTCTGTCTAAATGATATTTGGCACAAGTCTTGACAGCGAAATAAATGTTTTTTGGTGCTACAGAAGAACTCTGTAAATTGAAAATTATTTCAACGTGATTTAACAGTAGAATATATTGTTCTTTTATATACATATAAGTCAANTTATTAAAATTATTATTATTAATTAAAAAGTCATATTGTATCACATACACAAGAATGAAAGAATCGGGGATACGTGGCACAGTCGGAGGCGGACACAATGCACAGTTTAGACATATGACTCAACTTGACGCCAGTACTATTTAAGATAAAGTTCGCAAATTCATACGATACATCAATAGAAAAATCTGTCTTCAGTTCCTTGCCCTCAGAAACTTGTTTAGCTAAACTAAAATATTAAATTATATCTTTAATGTCTGAATAAAAATAAGAATATATAGAAGCAGATCGTAACTACATTTAAAAAAAAAATGATGTATTTGAATTTTTAATTCTATTTTATGTCTTTTATTACTCCTCCAAACTATTTACAAAGCTATTTACGTTACGACTCTTATAATAATGATCATTAGACATAAAAATGAATATACCTCTTAAATAGTGTAATACTCATGGCAAATCCAGATGCCATGTGTGGATATCTAAATCTTTTAGAGTGCTGCGCAAAGTGATGAATAATGGTAGGTTCACGATCGTAAAGTGTGTGTCCAATCCATATATTCTGCACAAACAAATTAACTAGAATTATCTACAAATTGTCCTTTCTTAAAAGCTCGCAGCAACAATACAATTTACCTGAGACGAGCTAAATTTTCCAAGAACGTTCAACAGCTTGTCTAATTGAATCATAGTATTCTCTAAACAAAAGAAGAACCATTCCACATCTGGAAATTCATTTGACAAATGAGGCAACAATGGAACTATTGTCCAGGATCCTTTGATATTAAGTTCATGGGATAATACAACGTGTGGCAATTCCTAAAATACAAATATAACTTATTTAGCGATCAGTGGCAAGGATAACATTGAAAACGTCGTAGAAATACGTATAGAAAAATGATTTTGTTGCGATCAAACGTACTCCTTCAAGAGCGTCAGCCTGCTCAAAGATCGTCTTTCTCAAATAATGAGCCTGGGCTGCATTGTAGCCTTCCTTTTGACTCAGTATTACTATCACCACCTTGTTGAGCTCTAAAAACATTAAAATTCCATCCAATTAAAATCTTTGATGTATTCAATAATAAATAAAAACAAAAGAGCGAGTGTGTTTTCAGTGAGAAAAAGATATCGGATGACAGTTCGAAATTCTGAAATATCTTCAATAAAATAACACAAAAAATAATAAAAAATAATAAAGCAACAGGAAATTTCTCAGATAAGTACCTAATAAATTTGCACCTGATCTCGCGATAAATGAGCAAGCGAGAAACGTGAGATACATTAGCAGTTGCATCTTTATCGATGGGAAACGAAAAGTCTATGTACGTTCCTGTCACTAAACTCCGCCGTTTTGCAGGGGCGGAATTTTTCGCGTGAAGACGTGAAGGCTTCGACGCTTCCTCGATTCAACCACCACCTGTCAATCGCCGCTCAACAATCCGTGTCCAGCGTTGTGTGTATTCGATCGCCCTTCAGCTGTTCGCTGTTGAACTGCGCGAAAAGAGCCGGTTTCGTCAACATTGTCACCTCGGGATTCGCCGAATCTGCAGGTGGCCGCCAATCAGATGTTTTCCGCCAAATACGCGCACGCCGTCTCTCGACCTTGCATTTCCTAACGCAAACCAGGAAAGGTCATGTAAGGGTCAGATTTTGATTTTTTGGAAGGAACGTTGCCGACAGTGTCCGAACAATTAAGCGAGTTTAGCGAGGAGCTAGCGATGAGGACGAGGATTGCGCGCTGCGGCCTACGCGCCTGAGTTGTTACACATATAATCTGAGACAATTTGTAAACAAAGCAAAGAGAGCTCTGAGTTGGACTAGGTGGCCGATAGAATGCGTAGGCGTTTGTATTCGCGTGTCTTATCAATCGTCATGAGTGTCTCTCGCGAATCGAGGGCGCACCAGGAGAAATTGCGGTGATCAAGGTCGGTGTAAACCTTGCTTCTTGACGTTGCCTCCGTGTGTTCCATAAAAAGAGTGAACACCTGTGAAAGGTCTTTATTTCGTTGCAGATGCGTATGTCGTACTGGTTCGGCGTGGACCTGGGCAGTTTCCTGTTTCCTGGATACGACGTCACCACGGTATGGGGTTTAGTGGCAACGTGCCTGGGCCTGATTGCCCTTGCGGTGCTGTACGAAGCCATGAAGGTCTCGCAGATTCACCTGCAGCAGACTGTAATCAGATCCATGCCTAGGACGACGTCAGCTTCCTCGGAGAACTCGTCCCTTCTGTCCAGAGTGACGCCGAAGAACTTCAGAACTTACACAAGATGGTACATTGTCTTCTTATCTCCTTGGAGCGATAAGAAGCCAAATGTACTTTGTCCAAGCATTCCGAGGGACTTGAATGAATTAACTTGATTGATATTTGACATAGCAAGTGATATTTGTATTATTTTGTTAACATGAAGAGAATTATAAATTTTTAGCATGTGGAAAAAAGGAACAGCAAATTATATAGAGATTCTGCTTTAGGTAGTCTATAGTTGAATTAATCGCCGACTAATCAAAATTGCATCCCAAATTATTTAAAATTTATGTGCAGTATTAGATTTGTCCTTTGTGTACTTTTCATCTTTTCTCATTTTTTTTTTTTACTCCGTCTAATTATATATTTATTACAAAGTGAAATGCAGAAAGTATAAGATGCAAACACCTAATTTTATATGTGCTCTAGAGTTTATATCTTGTATAAGCAAAATGCAGTATAACTGTAACAATAATAGCTTTTTAATAATTGCAGAATTAATTACATTGCTATATTAATTATATTATTACACATATATTGGCATTGCTACTTACAATTTTAGTTATTATTTTAAACAATTTATCTTTCTGCAATATCTAAGAGCATTTATATTTTATATATTTTTATATATTTTATAAATTATATATTTTATATTAAATATTCTCTCTTAGTGGAAACTGCTCAAGATGGACACTGCAAATGTTACACTGGTCTCTTCACACAACGCTTGGTTATATCCTGATGATGGCTGTTATGACATACAATGGATATATCACCATCGCCCTCGCGATCGGAGGATGCTTTGGATACTGGATATTCGGTCCTACACTCGTACAATTAAACATGCAACACTTTCGCCGGAAGCAAGCTGTTGTGGAATGTGATAAGAATTGTGAAGGTAATGCAACTTTATGTTAGCCTAAGGCTACAAGAAAACGACTATTTTGACCTTATTTTTGTGATCACTCCTAGATATTGTCTCGAATCAGCAGAGACGCGAATCTGCTGTCTCTATTGTTGCTGAACAATTAGTCATCGAAGCAAATATCGAAGTTCACGTACCAAGAAATACGTGAGTTTTGAAATACATGAAACATAGCAATGGAAAGTCTGACATTATCTAGGATAATTGTTGTTTTCTGTTATATATTACAATTATATATATATATTTGTATGTATACATAGCACATTTTTATACAGATGTTTTATTATAAATTACAAAAATATGAATAAATTTATTATGATATATATTTACAATGGTTAAGATTTGTCTCATATTTCTATATAGCAATTAAAAAAAATAATTATTTTGTTACAAATGATCATACCAATATATAAAATGTTAACTATGCAAATTAATATTTATATATGAGATTAATATTAATATTCGAATATTAATATTTACTTAGAAACCATATTTGAAGAATATATCTGTCAACAGTTTAAAAATATCAAAAATTGTTATCAATAATATCAATAATTTAACTGTTGACAGATATATTCTTGATAAATTGACATAACACGTTTTCGTATTATTTTCAATACAAAAAGTAAAAATAATAGGTCAATGATTTTAATTTAAAATCCTATTTATATCATTAGACTTATTTGTTTCTGGTAATATATATATTTAAATGTTGAGATTTTCATAGTTATTTATATCATTCATTATATCATTAACAACCATGTTGTCTATTTCAAAATGACCTGTATTAATGACAAATTGTTCTACATCATCCACTACATCATTCATTAAATCGTCCATGTCGTAATCTATGTCGTTTTCCTGCAAGCCTTCAAACAAAAGATCACGACATGGGCTGTCATCGTTGTTGAAATGATCGTATCCGTATATCTGTTCATTGCACAGCCAGCAAAAAGAAGATTGACAGTATCCACATGTCATTTTGTTGCAACCTTCGATTTTGCTAATGAAAGAACGACATTTCGGGCAACTTTTCGCATTATCCTAAACAAAGTTACGTACATAATTAATACTTTTATTGTAATCTTATTACTTAATCTATTAATTAATTTCCATACTATATGATCGAATCTTGCACACTTTAAAATACATACTTGCAGATACTCAGTTGTAAGATATTTTTCGATTGACAGTATTTGCCGCTTGCCGTACTTCTTCTCTAACATATTCTTCTCGTTGTAATTGCTGTTTTTGTATTCGTCAATGAGCTTAATAGTATCAGCCGATGTCATGTCGCATGGTTCATGTCCATGGTATAACTGCGAATAAATAAATATAGTTTAAATATAGATTATGTGAAATATATATATATATATACACACACACGTTC